>JAOBAZ010143880.1:0-10870 GCA_026546875.1 Pteroeides caledonicum | reverse complement strand
TCACCTCGACTTCGTCTCGGTGATTAATACACCGATATTCACTTCGCCTTCGGCGAATAATTGTTATTTAGCATATACCATTCAAACATTATTACTGCATGTATCTTCCGCAAGGAAACAAACTTGGAAGCCATTTTCGTTTGTCTGGAACGCGGAATTGTGTTGGATATTCCAAACGTGACTAATCTAATTGTTAAAAAAACATTCTACCGACTTTAAGTATATGTTAAAAGCATATATAACCTTTACCAGCTGACAATTTAAATAAATTTAAATAAAACATACCCCAAATAAAATAATCTTGAAATAAATATATGATATTTACCATTTGGGAGGTCCGTACGGAAAATATTTCCAGTACGGCCCGACCTCAACGGTAAATAACGTATTTATTTTTTATCAACAACACAAAAATAATTCCGAGTACTGTGGCTGTTTAAAACTATACGTTTTCCTTTTTCAAAACACTTGTAGTCAGCACTGGCGGATTTAGACGTAAGGCAGAATAAATTACACAGCTGGTTGGTGGAAATTTAAAATTCAAAATACTTTGAGAACAATCCTATTGGTTAAACAGTTCTAAAGAATATGAACTCTACCAATGCGAACGTTCTTCAAGTATTTTGAATTTCTAATGAATGCTGGCTAATTTATTCTGACTTAATTCTAAATCCACCAGTGGTAGTCAGAATTTTGAAATGTTCACTTTCAGTAGGTTCATTATCGTCTGAGCACATTTTCTAGTTACTAAATGCTAGTTTCATAGCATCGTTTTTTTTTCATAGCGTTTTTCATATTTTCACATACTGATGTGATACGGACTCTATCTCGGCCAGTCAAATTGCCGTATTTAGTTACGGACCCCGAGTAACAGACCCGATAAAAAATAAAACTCGATATTCAAATTAAAATAAGAGAGACACAAGTTCACCTGATTTTAACTTAAACATTGAGAACTTTCAGTATGTTGTTATTTTATAACTAATATATAGTGTATATCAACAGACTAAGATGGGTACTTTTCAGAAATGGTTTGTAAAATATACCAACTGAATTTCTAACAACTTTCTGGTTTGTTATGGTCTTAAATGAATAGAAACCAGCTCCAATTCAAGAAAACTCAAAGAATGCGAAGTTTGGGCAATGTTTAGATCTGTGGGTCATCCCTTTGTTTTGCGCAGAACGGACTTAATGACTTTCTCTTTAAAAAGAAAAATATACCGTAATTTTTGCATTCCCCGAAGTGTTATTAGTGCACCAGGCAAGGTCATTGGAGTTGTCATCTCGTATTATTGCTTGATTTGCTCCAAGACTAGCATTTAAACTTTCTGTTACAGTTACCATTGATGGACTAATTTGAATAACAGACGAGCATTCTAAGAAAAAGATAAATGCAACAAGGTTTAGAAACACTAATGACACAATTGACTGTGGCTGTACTTGTGGCCGTGACCGGGAGACGACTGGAAACGAGATTGGGACTGTGACTGACACAAATTAGAAATTAAGCAACAAGATTGTCACGATCTTTGAGACCGATTTCCACTAAGAAAAATCTTCGCACGAAAAAGATTTCTTCTATCCAAATTCAAAAGATTTCTGTCAGTTCTCTGATTCCAAAAACGGCAAAAGATTAACTCCGTTCTAGCAATTGTTCTCAGTGGAAACCAGCCTTAAATCAGCGCTGGTGTCTTTGTGATCTTTCTTGACCGAACGACTTGACCTAACACGAGCTCCGTAGCTCGGACATTTGACCGTGTGCAACATATTTATTGACGGTTGCCCATAAAAATTGGGTACTTTTCAGTAGCGAAGCCAGCCCGACAATTTAGTCATGCTATGCAAATATTTGTATGTTCAAGAACCGTAAAAACAATGAATTTCTAAAGAAATGAATAATGGTAACGAACGAACAAACGAACGAACGAACAAACGAACGAATATTATTTCAGTGCCAATGCATTTACAGTTAATTTAGAAGAGTTTTAAAACTAAGCAGTAAGGAAAGTTATCAAAGCAAAAGAGAAACCAAACCCCATATATTTAACCGCCCGTCGTTTGGTAGCATTTTCCCCAGCAATCCACCTATCCAAATACTAACCATGGCCGACTTGGCCTACATGCCACTCATTATCATTCATTAATCTCTCCTATGGTTCTAATTATTCTTACTCAAAGTTTGTAACAACATAAAAATCGTTCAAAAAACTGGCTGTGAATCTGCCTTTGAAATCAACCATGAAAGCAAGTTATATATATTGAACAGAAACGATTTAATGGTTTAAAACCACTTCATGGGTTAATTTGTTCATCATATTCTAGATGTTCACAACACGCTGTTTGTGTTTGGACGCAAGGTAAACAGTAGACTTTCTTCCGACATTCTTGGTGTGAAATCGCGATGCATATCGTCTTGTCGTTGCCAATTTTTTGTGAAGGTTCCTCGTTCAATTACGTGTTTCGAAACATTTCGCAGTATATACTATTGATCTATATATAAATCAGTGATAAGTGCGAGTGTCATACGACGAATATATGACGATTCAAATGCTGACTGAATGTTTTTTGCGTTCTCAGCATGGTTTTGGTAGTTACTATCTAGTGTTAACTGTAGGGGAGAACTAAGGGACCAAATAATAAATCTCCCTGCAGCAGCCCCATCATCCTTGTATGTCCCCATTTCCCCAACAGTACGCGACTGCTTGGGCTCATAGGAGAAAACCTCAATTCTTACCTAGTTTATGTTTACACATATACTGAAAACGTCTGTTACATGATATATCATTCCACACAGCATTTCGAGTCCACATTTCAACGCAGTTTTCATTAGAACTGTAATCATTGGGTTCGTAGGTATTCCAGTTAAGAAAATTTACTGGGCTATTGTCACTCCACTTAAATCCTCGTTCAACATTTCGATCATTAAGACCTAAAAATAAACCAACGAATTATTGGAGTTGACACTTTTCATACAAGACAATAAATCTGTTGTTAAACTTGTTTCACCATTGACCATAACGAGAGAGATGGCGGATATACATTTTACCAGAATGTTCTAATCTAAAATTGTTTAAAAAATGAATTAACGACTCTTGCTGAACAAGCAGAATACCAAGTATTATTTTCTTTTTTGTGTTACAATTTCAATTCCATCAGCTGTACTTTTTGTCATGTTTTTTCAGCGAAATATGCTTATCACCCGCAATGCATTCTAGTAAAACGTACACGCCGCCATCTTTTTCATTATGGTCAATTGAGAGTACTTAATAAATTATTTTATTAAGTACTTTCATATTTAAGTTGTACATACCTATCCATATATTTAAAGGGTGTCTGTCTTGATAAAAGTAGATCAGAAAATCTAATTCTCGGTTGTCATGGATACTAAGCAAGTCACTTCCAAGGACATTACAGGCGTATTGAGCTTGTGACCATGTTTTGTATTGATTGAAATGTTTGTAGCAGAATTTGTCGTATTGCTTCCAGCCCTGAGGGCACGTAGAGTTGACTAAATAGTCGAAAGTAAAAAAAGTGAACATAACATATAAAATAGGAAAGGTAAGAAAAGTTCGAGTATTTCTTGATGTACTCAAGATTGTGGCCAGAAATTCTGGCCAGAAAATTTATTAAACTGAATTATTATTCATTAATTATTTTCATCAAAACAGTTTTGTCATCAGCTTGCCTAAACTTTGTTATTCACTTACGCTCAAATTTTCATTTGCAGTCACACATATATCTGTTATAATTCTTAATAAATGGGCTACGGTCATCATTATAAATCTTAGGGGCCGATTACATGGGTAATTTTCAGCCCGGATTGAGATTTCAGCCAGGCTGTTGGAGTATGGAAATGTAGCAAAATACTTAACACGTTTACCAAACATTGGTAAATTCAAAAATTGTCGTGGTGAAAATAACATAAGATGCAAAATTACCTTACTTTAAAAAATAAGTTTGAAACAGAATAAAAAACTAGAATGTTTCCAAATCCAACTCATTCCAATACGTTAGCAGCCAGGCTGAAATTTTAGCCCGGGTTGAAAATTCCTTATGTAATCCATCCCTTAGTTTAAATTACACAAGTTATGAACATTGGGTCTATTACTTAGTGTCCATAACTTGTTGACAGTTCACTCACTTGGGATTGTAACTTTCGGTTCTCCTATAAATAGATTATAAAACAAAAAGCACGTGAGTTATGAGGCTAGTAAGCGGTGATAAAGTAACTTGCATCTTGGGACAAAGGATACTTCAATACCGTGGTCAAACGTTACGCGCATGCGTGAGATCTTAGAAAACGCGGGAAACCAAACGTAATTTGTATACAAAGAAATGCAGCTAAACAAAATCAGAAAAATTAAAAAAACGGCTGAAAAATTAAGGAAGGAAGTTTGTGAGAGTCGTCCTAGAGTTAAAAGTAAGTTAATCTTAGTTTATCCCCTCGTAATTTTGTTTACCCTTTTTACTAGAGCTTCATAAACGGGTATTGCGTTACACATTCTCCGCCTTCTGCTTTTCGATGTTGACACTGAAAAAGTGCACGAAATACGGAATAAGTCGCGCATGCCCAAACGTTTGGCCGCGGTTTGAGATACTTGTAGTTTAGTGACTAATCATTCATGTCCTACTAACAAGTTAAATATATTTGGCTCACCAGTGGATGATGGTCTGTAAGTACAAAAGATACCAAGTTGCATAAATTATCATATATCGCATGGATCCTCAAAGTCATGATGCTTTGCACGCTTAAAGTTACTTCACGGTATTTTAATGGTGAAAAAATTCAGGTTCATATGTATACATGCCATCATAATATATTTATTCAAAAATGCCAACAAAAATATTTTTCATCATTTGTTGCTATTGAATTACTTTTCAAGGTAAGATATAAACAATAACAATCACAAAGCATGATGTTTATCAAACACTCTTGAATATGGTTCTTAAAAGTGTCAACTACTTATGCATGTAAGACAACAAGTTCTACATCCACAGTATTATTAATATATGTGCTAGAAGTTCTTTTTCTGAACAATGATGTCAGTAGTTATATGAATGTACACACTGATTTTTCTTGCATTGGAACAAGCATGAAGATTTTTCCATACCTCTCATAAAGTCATAATTCAATATATCATCCTCATCTCTGGAAAAAACTTCATACCTCAATTTATTATTCAATTATTCAAACAAAAATCGCTAAAATTGGTTCAACTAAATTTACCATCCTGTCTGTCTTAAAGGACATTAGTAAAATATTTCTTCATTGTCTCAAATGAAAAAACTCTTAAAAGTGTTTAATATGTTAATTTACAAATTTGCAGCATCTTCGTTTTCAAGATATTTCACTTCAAACTTGGTAAAATTTGCTAATGTCTTCCAGTTGAATATTCACGGAAGTGGTGTGACGACAAGGGTCACGCGAATTTCTTTTTATTTTGTAGACTGTATTACGATGTGAGGTTTAAACATGATTGTTTGTTGCTTTATCATTTGTTGTTTGTCTGGAGTCAGTTCCACAAATTGTCCTGTAAAGACAGTCACACTGGAAGAGTTTCTTGACAGTTTCCCTGCTTGTGACGTCACCAAAACCGAAGTTAATTAAGGTTCAAGATGGCGGTCGTCAACAATGTTAAGCCAGGTTTGAAGAAAAATAACTCGATAACAAAGAAAGATAGAACAAATCTGTAAAGTAAGTTATTAAATAGTTTTAAGAGTTCTTTCATTTGGGACAATAAAAAATATATTGCCAATGTTCTTTAACATTACACTTAACAAAAATAATAGAAAATATATTATTCGTATTGTCGCGTACCATGGTAAATCTGACAAACAAACGGATTTTTCAGGCTACAATCAACGTCATCCCAGTTACCAAACGTAGATCCGGTTATATTAGCTTGAGTGCATGAGCGCTGGTTAAGATGACGATTAGGCTGACCTGGACCCCAGTAGGTAAACATTGGTGAAGTATGGTCAGTCAGTTTAAATGCGGAATAAGGTTCGTGAAGTAACCCTATCCAAACGTTGCCAATGTATCTCTCCAGTAAATAAAGCAAATAAGCTGTTAAAAAAAGAACAATATGAAATTTGCAAACTATTTTCGAATGTTTCTCAAATTGCTGAGGTTGCGCGATTGGTTCAACCTTTGGTACGAAAATGGCGTCACCCACAAAGCTATATATTACCGCTCAGTATATACCTCAACAGTATATAAGTATACAACATCGCTATGCAACGTACTCCACTTTTCCGATTCATTACTTAAAATAATCTTCAAGGTGCTACGGTGACTTCTTCACACGCTCTGTATGTAAACCATACAAATTTTGGAGAACTTTTTTTAGTAAATTATTTTCTTAGTTAGCAGGATCATTGCGCATGCCTGACCGTATTTTCTCGTCATGGGTATGACGATTTCACCAATCACTCTTAACCAATCTAAACCCTTGAATTATTTTCAATAAATAATAATTCTGGTTGACGTGTACTTCTTCTTGTACTACAGAAATATATAATTCTAAAAAAACAACATGAATTGAGATGAAAGAAATAAAGCTACACTAGATAAGACGAAATAAGACTACCATAGTTATCTTGATACAACCTCTTCTAAAATAGAAGACCTACCTTGTGAAAATTGAGAATCAATGTTTATCAGGTCAGCATTTTCATTTTTACAAGTCTTTCGTGCTTCGTCAAAGGTTTTTGGGGTATTTTTAACAAACTTATAGCAAGAATCCCAATATACCTTATAATCTTTTGGGCAGGTGAATTTTGGAGCTTCTACAAAAATATAAAAAAAAATTAGTAACGTTGTTCAGGCTTGAACCACATGCTGCATGTACTCCGACAAACAAAAGGTTTTTTCAATATTTTTCAAAAACTGAATTTATATAATTGTCTTCCAGTCTTGGCTTCCAATGTTTTAAAAACAAGAAGCTTTTATACCTTTGCCACAGAAATGTGTTCTCCTTAAAGCACAAGACAAAGCAGTTAACTACCATCAAAGATGAAATTATTATTTCACTATAACTGAGTGGTTGTCTGACCAACGTACGATCGCATGGCAACGTGTTCAGTATTTTACAGTCGTAACCAACTTACCTGTTGGTAGTGGCGTGTATGGTGGCGTTGTTGGTTTTATTGGAGTGGGGGAGGCGGCTTAAAAAACGTAAAATAATACTAGTGTTAATTTAGTAACTAAAGAGATACTAGGCGGAAACGAATTTTAAAAATGAATATGAAAGCCCAGCAAAAAGCTTTTAAAAGAGCCATAGACGATAATAGGTAAAAAATGTTTATTGAATAAAGTGTAACGTTTTGTCTTAACTCAAGACATCTTCAGACTGATATAAAATTACAGAAATGAGTGAATTGTAGTCATATTCGCCCATTTCTGTAATATAAAATTAGTCTGAAGATGTCTTGAGTTAAGACGAAACGTTACGCTTTATTCAATAAACACTTTTTACCTATTATCGTGTATGGCTCTTTTAAAAGCTTTTTGTTGGGCTTTGATATTCATTTTTAGAATTGTTAGTTTGTAAAGATACTGCAAAACCTAACCTCACAAACTAACATTAACTATGTAAATTATTTAAATCTATGCTAATAATGTCTAGTTGATATGATTTTATCACTTATATCTTTGCTTTTCCTTGATGAAACACGCTGAAACTTAGTAATTATGTTTACAAACAAAATTATAAGTCTGTCATAAATTTGGGTATAAAATCATGGTCGGATCCAGCACTAGTGCACCTAGTTTGCATAACAAAACAAGTAGGTCAAAATAAAATTTTGATTGGCTGAGCAGTGATTTGCAAATTAGGTGCACTAGTGCTGGATTCGACCATGAAAATAAAGTATATTTCAAGAGAAATGTAGCCGTTTTAATCTACAAATGAATTTCTACTTGACAGTTAGTGCCAGTCCTTTTCCGTGTTTTCAGATCATCTGGGCTCAGTTGTTCAAAGGTGGTTAGCGTTAACCCAGAGTTAAACATTAACCCACTGTTTTAGTTTAGTGTGAATCCACGGCTCTTTGTTGAAAATTTATATTATAATACTTGGGCCAATTCACAACAGTTCTGTTAAAAAAACCATTGTTTCAATAAAGCAGCTTCCAATAATTTTGCTTCTCAACTTTTCACTAACCCATGTTTAAACTAACCAAGTTTTGGACAACTGGCCCCTAGGTGTTAACCATTTTATAATACTATAAATTTCGGATTCCTTAGTCATACTACAGTGGAAGAAAACTCAGATGGTCGGTCTTTGTAATTGCTTCCGTTAATGATTAATCTTATTTTATATCTTGATACTTGCTTGACAACTATGCCTGACAGTTAGTATTAGCCTTTGGTTTTGTTTAGTAAAAGGATATAGTCGGGGACGGATTTAAGAATGAGCATCATTTTTTGTCTTTCACATGATGGTTCTGATATAGTGTTCATTGATAAAATAAACAATATAACATCATGGGAGAAAACTACTTTAAAATGCGAGGAAAATTGAGACTGATGATTTAATTTGTGGTTTGTAAAATATTAAAATGTAATATAAAATAAGTGAAGAACTACGCGAGCGCTGATTGGTCGGTTAGCGTGTTTATCTCAGAGTATATATAACACGTTTTTTCCCGCGCTTTTTTCACTGTGGGATAATGTTTTAAAATTTCATTATTTTGAGCCTGATATTTTATAAAATAAATATAAAATGGTTTTCCCTGTGTTTACATACTCACTTATATAAACACTTGGGATGTTGCTCGACTTTCGAAAAGCTAAAAAACACTCGCCTACGGCTCGTGTTTTTATTACGCTTTTCGAAAGTCTTGCAATATCCCGCATGTTTATATCAGAGTATATAAACACAGAAAACCATTTTATATTTCTTAAATATAAACAAAGCGGCCTTTTCTTCGCTGTGGATGGTGGTTCAGCCTCCCACAGACAAAATTTCGCATGATTTATCCACGAAACGGGTGATTTATCCGCGGGAGGCCGTTTGACTGAACGGCCATCTCTAGCGAAGGAAAGGCCCTGGGAGCGAGGTTGCTATGACGGCTGTTTTACACAATATAATGTAATGATAAATTTATCTATAAACATATAGGCCCCAGATTTATAAAAATATAGGCTCAGTATTTATAAATCTTGTCCTAGCTCTATTAGGCGAATAGTTGATAGAAATATATTTTACGATCTTACCTTTTTTACAGACATATCCTTGTTTTTTTTCACACGGTACACTATTCCATCTTCCTGCTGCCCAGCGGTAAGGTGCAATTTCAACACACCTGGTACCATAAAGGTAAGGCTCTCTAGTATTCCATTTAAAGTAATTGGAAGGCGAGTTATCTATCCAACGGAATACGCGGTAAGTATGAAAGTTGTTCATGCCAATCCACAGAGGAAAGCTGGCTCCTTTTATGTTGATCGTCACAAATGCTTCCTCGAATCTAACGAGATAATAGTACACTTGTATTAGATAAATTAGAAAAAAATTATTTTGGTAAAAATTGTCGCAAAATACAAGCCAGACAAACAAGTGTTACAAGACTCCTTGTTAAAAAAGAATGTCAAAGTTCAATTTCCCTGACTTCCGACGGCACAAAACCGTATCACGTACCAGTTGAGAAAACTAAATGTTTATTAAAATACCCCAACAGTGACTCTCTCACATAAAAGACATTTTAGTACTGTATTGTTACTTCTTATACAGTTTTGCATTCTGGAGCGTCGTTCTCGGGTTATGCGCGTTTTTGTGATAAGCAAAATTGGAACTTTGGTGACGTCACAACATGAACGTCAAACAAACGCCAAACAGATGAACCGTGATGCTTGAATATCGAGTTGTTTGTTTTCAATTATTTGTTTTTATCCTTTCAATGAATAATAGACAATTATTAAATGAGCTTTTCGTGTGATACGGAAAACTATCAAATATTGCGTTTGTGTTATCTGCCTCAGCTTCGCAGGAGATAACACAAACTTAAGCTTGACAATTTTCCATAGCACACAAAAACCTCATTCAATAATTGTTGAATATTTACCACTGGAAAGCAAGAAAGGTTATGTGGCCTGGATAAACCTGTTATTTGAGAAAGTTGACGATAAAAATCCTGCGCACCTTGTTTTAAGATATGCAAGCAGTACTGGTTTATACCAGTGAGCTTGATATATAATACACCCTTTCGATAATTACGTCATGAATGGTTTTTGGCCTGGAAGCCTCGCTGTCGTGAGATAAAGACGCAAAGAGATTGGCTAACGTTTCATGGGAGTAAAAGACGCAAAGGGATTGGCTAACGTTTCATGGGAGCGAGGCTCCCAGGCCAAGTAACGTAATTATCGAAAGGGTGTAATGAACAAAGATTTTTGGATTTGGTAGCCGACAACTGAAGCCAACTTTTTATAGTTGTAGTACATCATTTTCAGTCCCTGTGCTTGGTTTCGGACGTACAAAGACCGAGCAAAGAGACTGGGAATGAAGTAATCCAAAGTTCTTTCTTTTGTTATATATTTAGTATGTATCGAGTTCACTGATTACTGCAATCACAAAGCAACTATTTCATCTTAACTCTTCTTCGTTGATAACTTACTGGTTGCTAATGCTGGCTAACTCCCCGAAACTACTTGAATTTGTTCCCCTTTCACAGGCTTCTTTTGCCTCACTCCATGTTTTGTGATCACCAATTTCGGTATGAAATTCATAACACCACTGGCCATTAACAACCCAGCCTGGCGGACAATAACCATCTAAAAAATAATAAAATAAATTGTCCTAAAAGTCGTTCCAAACACCAACTTTTGGGCAAATCCTCCACTTTTTCGAAAGTTGGTCAGTTGACCGAAACAAGG
>JAOBAZ010143769.1:0-10871 GCA_026546875.1 Pteroeides caledonicum | reverse complement strand
TATATATAGGCCGAAACGGTTCCATCTGTTTACCGAAACTTTGTTGAGCGCTCTAAACACGATGGGCCATGCTTTTAGCCATATGGCACGCTCACTGCGTTTACGTAGTTTGAGCGCTCTGCATGATTTCAGTGTCCCACAATGTGTTGGACATCGGAGGCTTCTCATATAGTAGAAGTCGCATTGTGAGTGCTATCTGGCTACACTGATGAGGCCCAAATAGGCCGAAACGGTTACTTCTGTAAGTTCTATGCAGATTTTATGCAGTTTGCTCGCCAGAGTAATGGCAGACTAGCCAGTTCAGCTTGTTTATACGCTGTTTTGTTAATTAACATTCAGTTTACTGGCCAGAGTAAGGGCTGACAACATGCGTAATGTGATATGCGCGAGGACAAAAACTTCAAAGGTTCCGACTTGAGTCGATTTTCTGTTTATTCCCTATTCTGTGACTTCAGGCAAAACAATGTTGCTTGTGTCGTCTTATCAGGTGATCTGTTCTGGACATACATTAAGTAGCCAAGTTTTCTTACTTAAGTGTATATCATTTTCGGCTAATTATAGAAATGGTAAATAAATATACATTAAAGTACTTTTTACGTACATTATAATATATTGCATATGGACCTTTTCTGAATTGGTCAATGATCTCCACACAAGAACAATACAATTGAGAATGTTTATGTAAAAATAAAAACAATGTATTTGCTTGCACTACTTGAACACTTCACCTAACTTTCTAAACATGGAGCATTGTCCACATTATTTGAGAGACATTCATAATTCGAATTGTTTCCTTGATTTTAATTCCATACATGCCCGATATTGTAAACAACCGACCTTAAATAACAGAAATTTATCAACCATACGCTATATCAGCAATTTTGCCTCGACCCTCCACTTTATTTTGTCTTACTTGCATATTCATGTACAGTTAAAAGCACGCACGATTCACATACTGAAAAAATTCATAAGTAATTTCAAATTATCCAAATCACTATCTAAATAATCTCTTCTCTCTTCAACTATCGTATTCACTGTTCTGTAGGATTGAACCATGCTCCATGCTCCATGCTTACGTCAGGTTTGTAAATTTTTGATCGCATCAAGGGCAAGCAATATGTATCACGTGGTATCCGTGGTGTGCGTTTATTTTTTGAAATCAAAAGTAACTTTGCACATTTTTACTAAAAAATTATGCGATCAATTATATTTACTTACGCAAGAAATCGCATTAGAATGACAGATACTGAAATGGCCGGAAATGGATTTTATTTGTTAGCATTAAGCTGGACGTGTAATGTTTTAGGAAATCTGGAAATGGAAATGAAGAATGAGCCTTTAATTATGGACGATGTCTTTTTTGCCTGGCATTAGCTAAAGGGTGAAACACTAAAGACTGGCTCGCTAAATGCAAACAAACATCTCTCCTTTATGTTATTTTTACAAAACGATAACACATTAATTACAATACAGAATTAATACAAAAGAAAGTGAAACGAGAATTATGATATTATATCGTGTACAGTGGTCAATGTAGCCGTGAAACTCTCGAGTTCCCTGTCGTTTACAATGTGCATGCGGAACTGCGATTGTACATAATATAAATAAGTTCAACGTTGGCTAAACATCGCCATGAAGTCGTATAAAAAATCACCATTTAAGTCGAATCTCGTCATTCTTTTCCAAATCTGTTTACTAACAGACCATTCTACTAATCTTAGATTGCTCATGTGTCTGCCGTGACTGCAAGCTTATCGGTATAAATCATAACAACTTTCTATATAAACGACTAATATTTTAATAATATAATGATGTTTTGACATCTTACTTTGTTATCTTCGTACAACGAACTTTCAAGACTGACAAATTATTTACAAGAGATCAAAAACGAGCCACGGGATTATTTCATATCAGTCTAAAAATGTACTACAGAAACTTGAGGGTTTTGGTTTGCCAAGGGGGGGATTGCGGGAATGGCAATTGCCTCCTGTTCATACATCTATGTGTCAAGGGTGGTACCGGTAAGATTGCAATCGAATATGTTTTATTTTTCACCAAGACCCTTGCGTGGTGTGGCAGCTTGGTGAGTGTTGTCATGTCAGCCAATTCTGTCTGTGAATTCTAAGTTGATGAATTAATATTTTTACAATGTACATGTTAATTGCGCGAAATAAAATTGCTCAAATGTGGTTACCGAACAAACACGGTCAAAACAACGGGTTACCAGTAGTTGGCCGGGTAAGGACACTTCATGTTCATTCAATATGCGTGCCTCAGCGAGCAGGCCGCCGAAGACGTTAACGTGTTGGAACGTAATACTTGGCGTTGTGCTGGCCAAGTATTGATAATTGTTCGTGTTGAGATATGTAAATTCGAAGACTTACCATTTATGGTGAATGAATTATTTAATTAATATATACTTGATATGACCGCTGTTGATAAAATCTTTGACCACCAAAGTTCAGTGGTTTGATATTTGTGTAGAACAACTTTCTGCTGAAAGGAAACACGCGATTGTAAAGCGATGATAATGTGTCAACATTTTGAAGAGAGAAGCCAAAGCAAAACAAAGCTTGAGGACTTAATTTCTCTTCAAATGTCAGCAATTATGAACAATTATACAGTGTCAAATGCTCTTTAAGAAATATTGCCAATGTATAAACGGCGGGAAAACTTATTTCTTCCCAGGCATATCACAGTGCTCTCATTATCCTCTCTATAAAACTATCGATACTACTTTATTCATAGACAATTAAGCTTTACAGTTTTACGAGATTTATCTACAGAAAAGGTATCTCACGAGATTTATCTACAGAAAAGGACAATGCTAGCAAAGTAAATGGCTTGAATTGAACTAAGTACTGTTTATAATAAATATAGTGTCTGATAATAGACATTCAAAAACCGTTAAATATTACAACAAAGTGTTAAAATGAAATGCGAACACCAAAGCCTAAACAAGTGAAGCCGGCTCTTGAGAAAACCTTGAGCGTTTGCCGTCAAATGTGAGTACGAGTACAACTTGCCCGAGGACTGGGCACTAATTGCTGTCGTTCCCACGTGTTTTTACGCTTAGGTGGGAGACAATGAGGGGTGAGGTTGTTTTGATGTATTGAAATAAGTCAGTGAGAGGCGGTCAAAAGTTAAAACGATCATTATAACATTGGGATCATGTTGATAAATTCTCATAGTTCGAGGGAATGTCTTAGGATCGGTTCAGCTATCTTTTGATCTTTGATGACTTTCAAATTTTCGCCGTGAATTAAGTCAATACGATTTTGCCCCTTAGACACAGGGTGCGACTACTCGCAATTTTTAATTCACCAATTCTTCACAATTCATGTTTCACAACCATGCATAGAGCTAATCGATGAATTGTTTTGTTCTAGTTCTACAAGGGAGAATAGCTTTTAACCACTTGCGCCGCCATTAGAGGGAACTAAGTCGGGTTCCCGGATGTGTAACCATGGGTTACAATACCTTTAAAAGTTTTGCGTGAAATATAAATTTGTAAATATTGCTTACCTTGGTGTCCTTTTTGACCATTTTAAGTTATTGTTTCCTGCTAACCATCGTTGGGTATTCGTTACAGAAATTAGTTCCCCCTAATGGTGGCATAAACTGGTTACAATTTTTACCCCAAATGCCCCCTCTAGTATAATATAAGATATCTATGTCTCAAATCCTCTATTGCATACCGTATTGGTTACTTGCTTTCACAGTTATTTATAGATGCTGAAACACCGCCAAATATGGAGTGAATAGAAATGTACGTAACAGCTCCACATCGGGAGTACTTTGCACTCGATATTTACACTCAGGAGTGAAGTGAAATTCACTCCAAAGTAAGTTATTTTAACACCTAATATGGAGTCTATTTAACTCCAGGTAAATAATGTATTTGACACTACCGAATTTACACTAACTCCCTCAAACAGTGAATTTTACTTCACACTACTTAGTGTAAATATGAAGTGAAAAGTATTCCAAATGTGGAGTACTTTTCATTCTATTTTCGGCGCTGATTCACCAGAAAATAACAATGTGTCTTCTGTTGTAACAAGACGTATATTTCCTGTTTCAATAAATTGAAGTAAATTTCTCGTTTTCTTACTACGAGTTCTAGCAATCTCTCGCCCTCGATGACCGCTCACAACAATTTTGCACACACAAAATGTAGTGTTGTGGCAAGACAAACAAGAACTTTTATGTGCCTTCTCCAGTTTTGTTTAGCCTAATGTAAACTACGGAAGATTGATCATGGCAGTGAAAGAGTTAATAAGATAATTTTTAACACTTCTACTGCCCGAGATCGTCATTTAACATGTAAAATCTCATTCTAAAGTCTCACATCAGCCAATGTAAAATAGTAATATCGACCATGTATTAGTTATCAACACAATGAACACATTCGCTACCAGTAAGACTGTCTGATGTTAACCAAAGTAAAATACTAACATTCAAACAAGATAGTTAAGGGTTACCAATATAATTTTCAACACTTTCACTGATAAAGCTCTTCACTTCGTAAGTGAAATCATCTGGTATTAGCCGGAGTGCTCTCAAGGTCAACCATTTTGATCGAAAGGTGTAACATTTAAATGATATATAATGAAAGAAGCGTTTCATATTATTCTCATTATTCTTAGCGCTACAGAAATATTACAAAAAGTTATCAACATTTTTCAAATAATTGAAGCCATTTTTCAAATAATTGCTGTATTCCACTAACAATACTGGTATAATAATATGGAACTGTTTCATGTTTACGTGGTTTCGCTTTGTAAATATTTCCTTTATTCAAACATGTTCTTTGTTGATATACGTTAGTGTTTGCATTTTCCAAATGATTGCACAATTAATTGAAAAAGTTACCCGCCATTGTTGATGCTTTTATTTCTGTAAGGTAAATCAACCCAGGGCAATTCATCATCTTATTTTACCTGTATTGTCTGCTATTTCGCCGCAGTCGAAAATCAACACAAGCAAAGGAAACCTCCAGCCGTGCCTGGAAAGGTGTCGGTATGGCATGTGCAGCGACCAACGCCAGGATATCAATGATGACAGATGGCTTTTCGTCCGTCTGCCAAACGTTATAAAAAAGTTCTAACCTCCACAATTAAACACAAAAAAGTTACCGAATGCTGTGTTGTGTTGGTGACTGGATGTGTTTCGTTTACCCTAAATTCGGGAAGCTGTGAAGGTGTGTTTCGCACTATGATTTGCTTGCCACGATATCTTGTTTAAATGTAATTATGAGCTAGGCTCAGGTCAAATGAGGTCAATACTGATGGTAATCAAATATACATGATGTGTATATATATAGTTGGCTACGTGTCGTGGAGTTGGTCTGCCTCGCATATTACATCTTCCTGGCGGAATACAACACAACGAGTCGTTTGTTTATTTACGAAGAACTTTATAGGAATCGCTCGATTGTATTTGTTTTCGGTTTGAAATGGAAGTGGCGGCAAACGGCGAAGAAGATTGTCAGGCGGCTTTGCTTCGCGAGAAAGCAGAGCTCATGCAAGGATTTATGGAAGCGGAGAAGCGACTGGAGTTAATTCATCGTGAGGAGATCACTGAACTGATGCGAAATCTTGAGCGCGAGAAGGAAAAAATGAAACAGGGGTTTGAGTACGAGAAACAAGAAATGCGGAAAAGCTTTGAGAATGAGAAAGATAAAATTCGACGCGAATTTCAAGGCGAGAAACATGTTCTGAAGCAAGCGTTTGAGGATGAGCGAATGGGAATTATCAGACGACATGAGCAGGAGACGGCAGATATGAGGGAGTGCTTTGAACAAGAGAAAGATGAAATACGCGAAGGATTCGAGCAACAAATGAAGAGCCGCGAAGAAGTTGTGTTATTAGAGAAACGAAACCTTGAAGAACGTTTAAATGTTGAAATAGATCGAGTCGCGGAAATCGAAAGTGAGTTAAAGCAGCTACTGCTGACAGCGTTCAGTCAGCTGGGAGAGCTATACGAACAGGAAGGTATACGGATTGCAAACGAACTGTCCAGTGAACAACCTGAGGCTGATCAAAGCTTTAAGGAGGCAAGACCTGAACGAGGGAGGAAGGACTCTCGGCGACAGTCAAAACAGCGCAATGAGGACACGGAAATGGGAAATATTTTGACAAAATGTCGCGCAGCTATAGAACGCGAATTTAGTTTAGAAATGTACGAAACAGAGCAAAGGTTTCGGCAACAAAAAGCAGACCTTATGGAGATATTTAAGTTAGAAAAACGCGATCTTGAACGCAAAATGAAACGCGAAAAACGAGAACTTGAACGAGAATACGAAGCGAGATACGCGCGACGAATCCAACAAGAACGATTGAAATTTGACGCTGCTATTCAAGGCTACGAAAACGACATTGCGTTGTTAAAATATCAAAAAGAACGCTTAGAGAATGAGTATATGATGGAGAACGAGAAACTCAAACTAAGATATGAACGACAACGGATTGAAACAGAAAAAAATGTGTTGCGTGAAAAGCGAGAACAAAAACAGCTTCTCGACACGGAATATAAATTAAATTTAGCACAAGAGAAAGGAAGGCTGGAGTGGTTTATCCGGAAACTCCAAGGGAAAGAAGATTTATCGCAAGCAACGAGTATTCTACGCGAGACATAATGGATAAGGCTTCGTGTTGCTTTAGACGTGTGGGTTTAACGGCAGGGTGTGACTAGACGGTTGTTAATATTTAATGTAATATAGCATTTAGCAAGTTTAATATCAGTAGAGGTTTGTGTATTTATTTTGCTACGAAATTGTCTTTAGTAGTAGGTCCACGATACCTTTGGACTGTGTTCTTAATAAAAGGATTAATTTTTAAATTCACAGATTTCAGATAAGATTAGAAGCCTTCGCGGTGTTTCTTAATAGGCAATATTTGTAAAAGCCAGTTCAAATAAACGCTCGCATCACTCATTTCATATCGTAATTTACTCTTCCTCAAACAGATGATCTTTCCTTACCAGATAGGTTTTATAAATGTTTGAAATTAGCGAGCTAGCCCGGAGATTATATTAACAGAAAATCCAGCTACCTGTCAAATCCGCTTACATGTTTTCATATTCAACATTATTTATGTAAATATTCATATAATTTTTCCATAAAAAGGCCAACTTCTGTCGCGTAATTACAGATTTTATTTTAATTACAGATGCATTTTGAAATTGAAATTTTTGTCAGTCTGTCCATGTAAAGAAACTTTGCTTCTCTATATGGATACACTTGTTTTCTCTAAAAGCATTTATATTTTTGAGCTAATGGCGTTTGATAATTTTAACCTATTGTACGTAAATCTTTCTAGAATTCGGGGAAGAGCTTTCGTATGAATATTCGTGATGATATAACTGATAAACTTGAAATATTTCTAGTTTAATTAAGCCGCTAAAGGAACTGTTGTTGTATTATTCTGGTCATAAACGATTTGCCAGTTGTGTTCGTCTCTGGCAACACAACTGGCAAACCCTTAACAAAGTTTAGAAACAAAAACGTTGAAGCCGGAATTTTACGAGAACGTCTGTCATATCACTCATATGTCACTTATTTTAAAATTCAAAGTCGGTTCATAACTGATCATAAGAGCCACCTCGACCACATCACGTTATACCATGTAGGGCGAGATAAATGCGGCAAAGAAGATAAAGCAAATCCAGCGAAAAGATAAAGAGCATTGTCGTATTTTTTATTTTTGTTTAGCTGTAGCAAGATCTGTTGACGTCGATTCATCGTTAGACATATTTTAATCAGCCATTGATGTCACTGATGATGATTCTGTGACTATATATGTTGACATTTTCCCCAACCGTTGTATATCACGTATAGGCAACGGTTGAGTAGCCAATCAGAACGCAAGATTTGTAATAGACAATGATATTATAGCCAAATGAAAATTATAGCCAAAAAAATAGAACATAATTTTATTTCATTATTTATAATTCTTCTTAAAATGCTTGCCATCAAATATTTGGTGTATCTTTGACAAGGAAACAGGTGACTATTAGGAATTTAACGATTTTTAACGTGGTTTTGAATTGTTTATTTTCCTCTTGATATATCTGATGTTAATGTGTTTCCATCTATCTTAATGGTTTATTCTTTGTTTAGAATATTCAGAGCTTGGTTCATGAACCATTCAATGTCGCACTTATCAAGTTGCACTTACGATTTCAAAACCATGATCCAACCCCCAGTGAGGTAAACGTTGAACTCATTTGCATGTGATTCAGATGGCCTGAGGGTTTGAACTTTGAAATATCTTGGTAAGGACATAGTGCTGGTAAAATAAACACTTATCCACAATATTGCATGTATTAAGTTATTTTACTTTAGTAAAGAAATATATATTTGGTCACAAAAAAGCTTACATTACCGCTACTGTTAATTACTTTTTGTTTACGAATTCTATAAATGACTTGGTTGTTCTCCTTTGTTTGTCTTTTGCTCTACTGGGACTAGCATAAAAAGGAAAATAACGAACTGCTTGTATCAAAGCGAGTCTACAGCAACGACAGTGCTTTGAGCTGGACCTTTGTGCTTTATGGTTCTTATTCGTAGACCGCGTTCAATTGATGAGGCGGTGAAATGGATTTAACAACCGTGTCTCCGTCAACTGAACCTATTCTGATATTTCAACTAATGTGTGGTTCTCCCCAGGAGTACTGAAATATCGTGAAATATTCGTTGATGTTTTTTGTTATTTTTTCCGTTGCAACTTTTATATTTGTCCGCATTCTGTTATATTGCATAGAATATGGTTTATAGTTTGAAGCATCTCCGATTGTAATTGCACGTGGGACGAAAGGCAGAAAACTAAAATGATTTTTGTTTACCTATGTTTCATCGTTTGGTAAACGTTTTTATTAATGGAATGTTCTTTGATGTCAAAGGACCGAATATCATGTTACAAGATTTTAAGCGTTGGTTTATTTTGATGTCCATGCGAGGTGTTTATAGGTTTGTTGTTCCATTATGTAATTAGAATAAAGCTAATAGGTAAATTTTTGTCAGCTGGACGTAATAAAGTAATTGTGGGCTGTTAATGATTTGATCATTAAAATGTTTTTCTATAAAGTTTCTGCTCCAAAAATAGATCCTAACCGGATTACAAACCTATGGGCAAGGTTGGTCCAATCGATCACTCCCACGATTAAAATTTGACCTGGATTACAGGGGTTAAACGGGATATAGAAGGATTATCTCACTACGCTACTATAGTTTATTTCATCCATAGAGTCTTCGCAGAGTAACGATTCTCCGGATGAAACAGGCTGTAGTGTGTACTGAGCTTACTACAGGGTTCCGCAGAAATAACTTAACAAGAAACACGTTCTAAAATTTTTTTAAGACGCTTTCAAGATCTCTTTATAGAACGCGTTCCAAGCGGTGTTTCAGCCACGTGACGTTCTGGACTCGTTCAAAACGCGTTTAAAAAGCGTGCGAATATTAGCGATAGCAAGAGGACTGTGTGACGAGGAGGGGTAACGATGGTGTTACGACAATAACCATTATGAACGTTTCCGTAAGCGTTTCAATTCAACGCATTCCAGTTCGGAACCCAGTATTATATATATATAGCATTCATTTAATTTTCTCCAATACTGATTACCGTTTTTCCCTGGTACAGGATTACATAATAAAAATATTACAAGAACATTTAGACAATTTAACACAGAATAAAATTAAATATTATATGTGCATTATCTAATCAACCATCTAAACTACTTATTAGTATATATTTTACTTTAGCGCATACGCTAGTAGGTATTATAGATTGATCAAAATATGGACCGTGGTGTTTGTTGAAAACGTTTGCCAGACAAGAGTATGTTGTGAAGGTCTTCATCTTCATAACTGAATAGTTGTTCAGTATTTTATATCAAGGATATCTTGGAGGCGGTCGAACGTTGCTTCATTTATATTGTAATCTAAAGAAATGAGTTGTTACTCGGAGTTTCAAGCGTTCTGTATATGTGATACAACATGTTTATATTGTACTTGTTTAAATCCTGTTCCGCCTATTATATCAAAGAAGTTTGTCTCTGCTTGTAGTTGTATTTAGTGTAGTTGGTTGTTGTTTTGATATTCATGTTCATTTCACTCTCTTATACCTGCTAAATTTATTCACGTATCGGACAGGAATTTTTTCTTTTGTTACCTGTTAGTATTTTTATACAATTTCTCACCACAAAATTTTAACGAAAACAACTTTGACGAATACCTTATTATTTGTTTTGATTCACTAAATTACCAAAACTATAAAAGATATGTTACCGAATCAAGGTGGCCAGAAAAATACAAAATAATCCATTTCGTACTAAAACCTTTCTGTTCTATCCGTTTTTAGCAGGTACCATGTAATTCATTTGAATATTCGAAGGTTTTTTTAATAGACTAGAAGCGTTCAAACAACCTAGTTATCTTCTATAGAACGACATTGTGCTCTACCAAAAATGTATGGACTGAGGTAAGAAATGCTACTGTTACTTTTCAACCCAAGGATACAGTATACATTCATGCGCAACATCCATGTACTGTTAATAATTAAGGCATGAGTGTTGTCATTTGAGCTAATATGGCGAACGTTGAGCCCTCTGGCCCTGCATCGCTTCGCGCTTTCTTAATGTGCACGACCAATATATATTGTGATTAGTAACAGAATGTGAACATATATAAATCGTGTTACATCTAGATTGTTCCAAGTTACACTGATGAGCTGTAGAACAGCGAAACACGCATGTCTGTGAACTGAGCTAATATTATGTATTTTGTACTGTATATTAAATATATATAGAGAGAGACATATACATATACATACATACATGCGTGTATTATGTGATAGTAAACGTTGCTTAGA
>JAOBAZ010143658.1:0-10872 GCA_026546875.1 Pteroeides caledonicum | reverse complement strand
AAAATAACTTACTCTATAGTTTTACGAGCTCTTTCAGATAAGACAATAATAATTTTCGTGTCATAAGCACTTTAAAGTAATAAAATGTTGATACATACTAAGATTATTCTCTCTAAGCAGTCAACTTAGCATATTAGTACTTGCTGAAGTCCTCGTTATGTGTTCGAAAATGTTTTAAACTTTTCCGTTTTTTCTTTATAAAATAAGGAGCAATATCGCCTTCCATTTCGGATACTGCTGCCACAGGTACAATTTTTTTTATTATGTATATGTGCACTTTAATATCCTGAGATATATCTGGTGTTCCTATAGTGGTATCTGGTATATTGTAGCTTACATTGTGCTTCCCGGTCCGTGTGATATTTATACGATTTTCACACTTTTCTGTCATATTGCTATCACACTCACTGAAATTACGCATTTATGAGTATTAAATTTAGCGAACTAACCATAAAATTACAAGTTTTTGATAACCCGTGCAAGGAAAACATTTTAAAATGCGAATAATAAATGTTCTATAATATTGTTTCATTAACATATAACTACAAATACAGGAGACTGTGAAGAATACCATATTTGTAAAATATTGTTGTTCCTTTCAAACGAGATATATTTTTATTCGCATTAAATTTTAACAATGTAATTGCTGATGTGATGTATTTTACTCTGGCTAATACTAGAAGATTGCGCTCGTTAAAGGTGGAAATTGTTCTAGCATTAAAGAGCTAAAGTTTATTTTGGGTAAAATATAGCTGCTGCACATTTTCAACGTAATGTGGAACCTCTTTACAAAATCAGCGTTGCGAACAAGTTCTCTGACCCAACTAATACTGGTATTTGTTTGAAAATCTGTAAAGGAGCTTATAGTATTGAAGAGTGTAATTAACTTTTATCACGACACGTTTTTAATTCGTGCTAATATACAATATAATAAAACACGTCTAATTCTCTTTTTAATTCCCTGCTAAAACGCTCGTTATATGTTTGAAAATATATTAAACTTTTCCGTTTTTGTTTTATATAAGGAGCAATATCGCCTTCCATCTCGAATACTGCTGCCACAGGTACAATATTTTTTATTATGTATATGTGCACTATATTATGAAAATGTAGTGGTATTATTGTAGCTATCATTTTGCTTCCTCTGTTGTAATATATTGATACCATCTTCGCACTCTTATGTGATGTTGTTATCAACCTCACCCAAATTACGCATTTATGAGTTTTACCGGCGGATCAAGACGTCAGTCAGAATAAATTACGCAACTCCCTGGTGGAAATTTAAAATTCAAAATGCCTGGATAAAAATCTTATTGGTTAAAGAATATAAATCTTACCAATTATTCTCTATTTATTCTGACTGAAGTCCAAATCCGCCAGTGAATTGTGTATTAACGTTAGCAGTCACTCACATGTTCAAAGGAACGTGGCACGTTTTTACAAAGTCAGCAATGCGGACACGGTTCTCTAGATCTGTCTAACTGATTCTGGTTTTTCTTTAAAAATTTGTAATGGAACTTATAGTATTGAAGAGTCTAATTGACTTTTATCACAACATGTTTTCAATTTGTGCCAATATACAATATAATAAATACACGTTTAATTCCCTTTTTATAGCAACTGTTGGGCCCACCTCATCAGCGTCAATAAGTACAGGTAACAAGAATAATTTAACGACATTATTAAATTATTAAATTAACGACAAAATTGTAGCAATGATTTGAAATAATTAGAGTTTCTGTGGTTAAGTGCAACAAAAATGTAGAATAACTCTACTGTAAAATTACTAAAATTCGAAGTAATTGTAATTATTAGTTGCATATTTATAGTTAAACTAATTATTAACCGTAATTTAGCCACTTACTGTATGCGGGATCAAATTAACAATTTTAAGTTAATTTTATCTGCATCACCATTATTAAATACTTTTACAACTTCAACCACACAAAATTCATCGGCACTGAACTTTACAGGAAAGTTAAAGTCCTTAGGAAGAGTGCTTTTTGTACATTATCAAAAATGTGGCACATTTTGCGCCTGCGTTTTTGGCAGCGGATATCGCATTAGAATACAAAATTTGCTTTTCGCAGGCTATGCAAAATGGCGGCTTCGAGATCAGGCAAGCGAGTGAGTTATGATATTTTGCAGAACTTGAGCACTGTCGACGATCTTTATAATGAAAAAAATCAAAATAGCCACTGTTTTTTGCTGTGAAACGTTCGTATTTGGAAAACGAAATAGACGTCGTTGTTTTGAAATCTTGGATTGCCCTTTTAGTATTATTATGTTACATACCCCAAATTACAAAAGTTCGTGACTGATGGAACCGCAGATATAAGAAAGAAGCAAAAATGTGTTTGTATTCAGTTTGAACATTATTCGATACGATTCGAGGTCCACACTTTGCATCACCATGCTCTGGTTTTCGCAATTTGACTTGGAATTTCGGGATGAATACCTTATTACTACGTCTTATTAGTGCACACACGTTAAATCAGTGATGGGAAAACACCAGCCCCGGGAACTATTAAAAAATTCCAGCTAAACAAAATATTCAGCTGTATTTGTTCACTAGCTTGCCGTTAACGCAAACTGTGCTCCACACCAATTGTATTACCAGAAACGAGAAATCGTAGCTTTTTAAAATTTGCCTAATGTTTCTACGTGGAATTCCGTGGCCATGTTTGAACTCTATGCCCACGCCCATCCCCTTCTTGTCCCAAAATTCTCGTAATGATCGCGAATGTTTACTTTTACCGGGTTTGCAGGCTTTTTAAAGCAATTTAGTTGATTCTGGTCGTGGGAAAGCGATGGATGGGTGAGGGCAACGATCCAGAGGCGGCATTAATTTATACAAAAACCAGGCGCACATTTTTCTAATTTTTTAAAATGTCATTATGTCACAAGAAAAATTCAAATTGATAAAATACAAATTTTGAGACGATTTTTCAATTTTATTAATAATAAGATGTTAAAAGTTAAACCATCATCATTTTGAAAAAAAAATGCTAATGATTCCCAAAGTTAGCGCAAATGGTAGTAGCTACATAGTTAAGCTGATGACGGTCAGTAACAAAACATCACTTCAATAAGAAAAAATTGAGTTTGTGTTAAATTTGTTTTATTGTTATTGTAAAACTTAAACCATCATCAACTTGAAAAAAATGCTAATGATTCTCAAAGTTAGTTCAAATCTTAGTACATAGTTGAACTGATGACGGTCATAATTAGTAACAAAACATCTCTTCAATAAATTTAAAATTTGTATTATTGTTACTGCTAACAAAACAACTCTGATAATAATATCCACGTAGACACGCTGGTTTTAGAATTGTAGAACTAGCTGAACTGGAAATTCATGTTGTTGAATTATTGCATGCTTAGCAACTCGAAGCAGAGTGCTCCGTTCTCGCATTACTTATTTCATTATTGAATTTTCATTTCAGTATATGTCGTTTTCTAAAACTTTTTAGTTAAAGTAATAAAATGGTGATTTGTATACAACATACTAAGTTTATTCTCTCTACGCAGTCAACTTAGCAATTAGTACTTGATGAAATCCTCGTTATGTTTTCGAAAATGTTTTAAACTTTTGCGTTTTTTCTTTATAATCTAAGGAGCAATATCGCCTTCCATTTTGGATACTTCTGCCACAGGTAAGATTTTTTTATGTATATGACTGCGCACTTTACTATAAAATTTATCTGAAATATATCTAGCGTTCCTATTGTGGTATGTATCTTGACACGTTTTCAATTCGTGCCAATATAGAATATAATAATTGCACGTTAATTTCCCTTTTTATAGCGACTGTTACGCCAACCTCATCAGCGTCAAGTGCAGGTGACAAAAATAAAAAAATTACAAATACCTTTTAAAGTGGTTAAATTAACGACAAAATTGTAGCAATAGTTTGGAATTAGTAGAGTTTCTGTGGTTAAGTGCAACCAAAATGTAGAATAACCCCAGCGTAAAATTACTAAAATTCGAAATAACTATAATTATTAGTCGCATATTTATAGTTAAATTAATTATTAACGGTAATTTAGCCACTTACTGTATGCGGGGTTAAATTAACAATTCTATGTTAACTTTACCTGCATCACCACCATTAAATACTTCTACAACTTCAACCACACAAAATTCATCGGCACCGGACCTCACAGGGAACTTAGAGTCCTTAGGAAGAGTGCTTTTTGTAGCGCGAAAGTTTACTTCACCGGGCTTGTGGGTGTTTTAAAACAATTCAGTTGATTCTGCTCTTGGAGGATAGATGGGTGATGGCATAAATTCAGAGGCGGCATCAATTTATGCAAAAACCAGGCGTACATAATCGGAAAAAAATTCTCAATATTTTCTATATACACTATTTTTAATTTTTTAAAATCTCAGTGTGTCATAACAAAAATTCAAATTGATAAAATACAAATTTTGAGACGATTTTTAATTTTTAATAAGAGCATGTTTCAACTTAAACCATCATCATTTTGAAAAAATGCTAATGATTCCCAACGTCAGTGCAAATGTTAGTGCATATTTGAACTGATATATGACACTCATAATTAGTAACATGTCTGCAATAATTTTAAATTTGTGTTATTGTTATTGCTAACAAGAAACTCTGGTAATAATATGCACGTAGACACGTTGGTTTTAGACTTGTGAAACTACCTGAAGTCCAAATTCACTGCATGGTGAACATGCAGTAACTCACCAACTTCACTGGTGAGTTACTGCATGTTCACCATGTCGAAACAGCGTGCTCTGTTCTTGCATTACTTATTTCATTATTGAGTTTTCTTGGCGGTTCATGTCGATTTCTAAAGTTTTAAGTTAAATAATAAAATGTTGATTTGTATACAACATATTAAATTTAATTGCTCTTGCAAGTCAACTTAGTATGTTAGTACTTGGTAAACCCTCGTTATGTGTTTGAAAATGTTTTAAACTTTTGCTTTTTTTCTGTATACAAGGAGCAATATCGCCTTCCATATCGGATACTGTAGCCACAGGTACAATATTTTTTTGTGTATATATACACTATACTATGAAAATATATTGTCAAATATATCTGGTGTTCCTATAGTGGTATGTGGTATATGGTACCTATCATTGTGCTTCCTCTGCGTGATATTAATACCATGTTCACACTCCTGTGTAATATCACTAAATTTACCCATTTATTGGTTCTAACGTTAGTGAACTAAGCATAAAAATAACAGGTTTTTAAAAATCTGTGCAAGTAAGACGTTTAAAAAAAACGTAAAATGCGAATAATTAATGATTTTCTACCGTTAACTATTACTGCAAATACAGGATGCACAGGGAACATAAAGTCCTTTCGAAGAAAGCTTTTTTGTACCGCGAAATTCTCTCAAACTTTGTACTAAGATTTAAACTGTTGCAAAAAGAATGTTTTAAGTTGTTTTATCGCCTCATTGTTTTAGAAACGTACTTGACACCCATAGCAACATACCCAGCAACAACAACTTCTTGACGTCACACCGAGAATCCAAACTGAGCGTTTATGCGAAAACACCCCTGTCTTCCTCTTTTTAACATTTTTTGGCATAATGCTATGTGTGGTCAATGTATTGTAAGGTATTGTCGTGAGGCCAAAAAACAGTTGGGATTAAAGGACATATTATTTATTATGTTCTCGCTGTAACGTCATCCATCGAGTTTATTTTGCACTTCATTTACTGCCATGAGTCTAAATCCGATAATTTTTTGTCTGACTAATACCCAACATCCTTTACAACGACTTGCTGACTGAGGCTCAGCGTTTTAATGTAAAAACTTTAAATCTTTGCTTTGTTCGATTTTTCGAATGGCTTATTTAATTGTAAATCGGTTGGTAAATAAGCTAGATGGAGTAAAAAAAGAACTATTGTACAAATATAATTTTGACGTTTTTACTATAAGCAAAACTTGGTTAGGGCCAGATGTTGATGATGTTGAGCTTAAAATACCCGGTTATGCGTTTTCACGAAGGGATCGATGAAATGCAAGCAATTCAACTGGAGAAGGAATTGCATTTTGTGTCCATGATCATTTGGCATTGTCTGTTAGAACGGACTTGAATAATATTGATTGAAATCAGAAGTTCAAAGTGCAATCCAGTTCTACTAGCAACCGTCTATACAAGGTGTATCAAAAAATGGTAATTCAACTTTATCTGCCGTCTGTTTATTATTGAAGTTATAGCTATATTTCGTTTTTTAGTAGCAGTAAGGATCAATCCTTTAGGTGATAAATGATATAGTTTTTGTATCATTACAAGCAAAAGTGGCCAAATGCGAAACTAATAAAGAATTTTGATCAAAAAGCATTTTTTACCGCTGGGAGTTGAGCAAAAAAATATATAATATAAATTACTCTCCTTTGGGAATAACATTTTGGAGTGTTAATGAGGTGACGATATGCATGGGTTATTTATCAACTTTGGATAGATTTGAGAAGGGTTAAAATTTCTATTTTACAACAAACATTGGTAATTAGAACATTTTAACGAACAGAGAATTGGTTGACAGGCCGGGAATTACTCAGAGCTCAACAAGTACGCTACTATAAATTGGTCAAACGGTTAAAATTCGACAGCCATTTAATTCCCAATGGTGGAAGAATGTGATTTTGAACATTTTATTTTCATTAATTCGTACTGGATTATTATTAATCGCAGAGATACAAATAAGGTTTCACCTGAAAGATAAAAGCTTGATCTCTATTTGCGCGAAAAATTAACTCCCCAAGCGAAATATTGTGCGCACAGTAGGGTGCCAAAGTTGGGTTACATTTTTTTTGATACACTTATCGCTACCTTGTTGTTGTTACAGGAGATTTTAATATTATATCTTCAGGATTTTTTTTTGAAACATTTGAAAGACTTTTGATACGATCTTCAAAAATCTTTAAAACTACATATAACCAGAATTACTGAGTCTCGATTAATTGATTTAATTGATCGATTTGATCGATCTTGGTTTATTTATTTATTTGAAGTATTATAACGATGGTACAATATTCAAATTAGTCTTTGTACCAGATACTCCGTCTTCGTAAGATATTGCCAAAATCTTTGAAATTTTGTTTAACATATTTTCACTTTTGTCTTTTTCTCTGCATCTAAGGAACAACATCATCCTCTATTGTCCCCAGTACTACACTTAAAGGTATAACATTTTTGTCATTAAATGTGCACTATTCTGTAAAACTTTTCCCATCAAACATTTTTTGGTTTTCCAGGATTTAAATTGTATTCTTTATATGGACCATATCTTGTTTACTAAGTTGCTCTGTGTGATATCATATAATATATTTCTTCATTCTGCTTGTTCATAACGTACAAAAGTATTAACATTAATGTGTTAGCCTTGAAATTAACAAACCAACGTTAGCTAAAATGTTATACCTGTAAGTGTAGTACTGGGGACCATAGAGGATGATGTTGTTTGACTTTAATTTAGTTATTTTTTACCTTTTTCACTTGCATGTTATAACATCCGTGTCTAACTTTTTGCGGGTCATTCGAATCATCATGCAACTGCGTTGGGTTTGTAGGCGTTTTCGAAAAAGTCATTTGATTCTGACTATGGAAAAGCGATGACAGGTGATTCACAACACCATTTCAAATTATTAAAATACAAATTTGACTCGAGTTATAAATTTTATTATGAAAGACATACTTCGCCACTAACTTCGATCATCATCAGTTTCAAAAAAAATGTGCGTAAGTTAGTGCATAGTGGAATTGATGACGGCCATAGTGAGTACCGAATGTACGATGTCTTTATCAAAAAATTATTTTTTTGTGTTATTGCTAACAAGAAACTGTGGTAACAAAATTTACTTTGAGTCGCAGGCTTTGGGATTGTGAAATTAGATGAAGTGGAAATTCAATTTGGTAATTTAGTGGATACTTCCCATGTCGAAGCAAAAAATTCTGTTCTTGCATTGCTTTTCATTATTTATTATTTTTATTAGTCATTATTTTTCGCAATACTACTCGTCCTTCTGTAAAACTTATATTTAGTAAAATGATAAAATGTTGGTTGGTATACAGCATACTAAGTTTATGCTGTGTACGCTGTCAACTTGGGATTATATTCGTTTCCAAAATCATCGTTATGTGTTTGAAATTGTTTGATTGAACTATTTTTTTGTTAATTAAGAAACAATACCGTCTTCCATCTCACCTATTGCTGCGACAGGTACAATGTTTTTTATTATGTATTTGTGCACTATGGTATGAAAAAAATATCGCACTTTTTACATCAAATGTATCTGGTGTTTCTATAATAGTATATAGTACAGTGTAGATATTCATAACAATTTTTTATCACACACCTGGTCACAGAATAAATAAAGATCTAAATACAGAAGAGCCACTCAGTGGTACAACGTGTCCCCGTATTTTTATCCAAAAATATGCAGTTTGTGCTGGCCAAGACCAGACAATTCTGCCCTTTGATTGGAACTAATAAGGAACTAACCTTCTGGTTAATTCTTTATCCTGTTCTCCTGGTTGATACGACTAATACGATCCTTAACTTACACATTTATGAGTATTAACTTCACTAGATTAACACGTTAAGATAACAAGTTTTGCATTATAATTTAGTGAAGCTTGATAAGAAAAAATTGGTTATAAACTCGGCGACTGAGATACCTGTTGTTTACCCCACTCAGGCATATAGCAAGATGTATATAAACTATCAACCTTGATCAAGCTTGACGCACCAAGCTTGATCAAGTTTGATAAACTATTAACCTTCATCAAGCTTGGTGCGTCAATCTTAATCAAGGTTAATCGCTCATCAACCCTTGATCAACGTTGATATCAATGTTGATCAAGGGTTGATAAGCTATCAACCTTGATAAACTATTAACGTTCAGCTATCAACCTTGATAAACTATTAACCTTCATCAAGCTTGGTGCGTCAATCTTAATCAAGGTTAATCGCTCATCAACTCTTGATCAACGTTGATATCAATGTTGATCAAGGGTTGATAAGCTATCAACCTTGATCAAGCATGGGAGATTTTTAGCTGTGTACTGGAGAATGTAATAAACTTTTGTCACGATATTTATTTAATTCTTGCAAATATACAATATAGTAAAACGCGTTTAATTCCTTTTTTTATAGCGACTGTTGCGCCAACCTCAACAGTGTCAGGTAACAAAAATAACCAATTTTTAAATGACACTTTTTAAAGTAGTTATAAATTAACTAGAAATGTTGGTCACCAAAAAATAACCAGAATTCAAAATAATTACAATGAGTTAGCCGCATATTTGTAGTTTATTAAAATGATCTATTTAGTTGTTTAGATTAATTAGTGTAGCTTAGCCACATATCTGGAGTTAAATTAACTGTTGTAAGTTAACCACAAAAATTCATAATGGTAACTTAACGACATAATTGTAGCTAAATTAATTTAAAAATTGTTGTTAAAAAGGTTTTTAAATTGTTACATTTTTTCGGTTTAATTTATCTACCACAAATATGTTGATGAAATAACTACACAGACTTGCTGTTGTATTTAACCACACACTAGTAACCAATTTAACTATTCCGCTGCAGCATTTTTCCATGTTTTTTAATGCTATATTAAATAGATTCAGAATAATACATATTTACATACAAAATAAGGCAAATACATATCTACAGTACAAAAACAAAGAGGCGAGTCTATTGAATTATACGACTCTGATATAGCGTACATTAAGTGTTTTAATGGAATTAACGTATTACCATGAGAACTTTCTGACTGGTCAAGAGGGAATCACGTTTTTCTTTCACCTTGAGGGAGAAGAGAAGTCAGATACAGAGAGATACGCTAATGTTTAAGAATAGATATGTAAAAGGATAACTTTGTGTCGACTTTATCACAAACACTACAAGGCGGGGGGCAAACGGGACTCAAGTGTCCCACGCGAGGCGTCAGCCTAATAGGTACCTCTGAGTACATCACAAAGTGAACTGGACAAATAGAGTAACATAATTTAAACTCCTTTGGTGAGTTCACGATCTATGGCATTGCTAGTCGCAGGACAAAGACCCGCGACAAGCCAAGTTAATATTATAGATAAAAGCTACCAAGATATTGTATTTCAGTTTGATGAAATGTTTAAATAAAATAGCATGTTGTAGTTGAAAGTTACTGAAGTGCGTTTCTAGTTGAAATTTAATTTAGCTACAGTGTACCACCAATGATTTTGTTGTTAATTTACCGAAACTAATTTCACTTTTGAGAAGTTCAATATAATTATAATATTTTTAACGGATAGATCAGTTCCCCTGGAAAAAAAACGAAATCGTCGCCAAAGGTGCTATATACAGATTTGGCAATAAAAGCTTTTCCCGCTCCATAAACAATCGGCTCAAGCTGTCTTAGACCATTAAATAATTAATTTACGATAGAAATAGAGAAAGCTCGCTGTTTTGCTTTTATTGACACGTTGACGAAACGTGAAAATAAAAGAGGAACCACAGAAATTTATGATAAAATCCACCTATACATATAGACATTAGATTTTAGTCAACACAAACACTCGGTTGTGAATTGGCTACTCAACCGTTCTCGTTCCTGATGGTTGGGGGAAATGTCATCAAACCAGAGCCAATTGAGGGAAAAACCTAACATTTTCATTAGTTTACATATTAACTCTTAAAAGGCGGATGGGGTCATATACGACCCCATTTTGTACACTGCATAAACAATACAACAAACGCAAAAACAAAAGCATGAACAGAGACAACAATAAACAAAAGGAAAAAATTCAGGAGTTTAAGAGTTAAGAAAACTGTATTTTTTCTGGCGTGGAACTGAATATATAATATACTAAAACAAATAGACAACTCGTCCTTT
>JAOBAZ010143325.1:0-10882 GCA_026546875.1 Pteroeides caledonicum | reverse complement strand
ACTGGCTGATCCGCCATATTCCTAGGTAGTTGATTGCATATTTTTGCATAAAAAATACGGGGACACGTACAACTGAGTGAGACTTCTGTATAGATCTTTATTCTGTGGCGCAGTTTGATCTAGTCCGAGGCGAAGCCGAGGACTGGATCAAACTGCAAGGACTTGAAATCTGGTCCAGTCCGAATTGGAGGATTTGGAATAACATCAAAAACGAATAATTTCTGGACTGAATTATTTTTGATCCAGTCCTAGGACTGGATCAAAATTTTGATCCAGTCCTAAGACGTTTTACTAGGTATCCAGTGCCATCATGTTTAATGAGTTTTTGATTTTAGTATCTAATCTATTAATCTGTTATATAATATTATATATTACTAAATTTTGCTATGTTGCTTGTACTCCCCCTTGTAACATATAGGGTTGTAATAACAATAACACCCATTAGCAATAACCGTACAGATTTTTATTCTTTAGGTTATAATGCTGGAACCCATGTTAAAATTCTCCACGAAACCAGTCAAAAGTTATTAGACGTTGTTTACATATTACATGAGCAAATTTACATAAAGTTATTGGTTGTGGCTACAGGAGACACGTACAAAACACCAGAAGATCGTCGAAAGTTAGCAATACTTGCTGCAGACTACATGCTTTTAGCTACAAGTGTCATTGGAGCTGCTTCGTTTATCACTGACCAAAATACAAGCGATGAGGTAAGATAATACGCTTCTCTCGACGTTCTCCTAGGCAGTATATATAACGCTTTGGTGAGTGTAGCTCTTTTCGACCTTGATAAATGAAACCACTTGTTTTTTTCCGCAGGTAGTTGTTCATTTATCAAACATCACCCAAATCCCAGAGGAGGATATCTTGGACTTCTCTACAATTATTGTAGAAAACGCAATTCAATGAACCAATGAAAATGAACCTGGAATTTTGCAAACCGATGTATCTGCACAGGTCGATCATTCAAATTCGGTTAATAATTGTGTGTTTATAATTTTGATGTTTGCTACTGCTAAGTAATAGTTCATAATATGTTTTTGATTTATGAATTTCGGGATCGTTATATGTATTTGAGAATGGGTTTGCAGGAACGTATTTAAATGTCATGTCGAATAGATTAATTAAACAGCTGATAAATACACCCTTTCGATAATTACGTCATTTGGCCTGTGGGCCTCGCTCCCATGAAACGTTAGCCAATCGCTTTGCGTCTTTCACTCACGACAGCGAGGCCCCCAGGCCAAAAACCATCCATGACGTAATTATCGAAAGGGTGTATTACCATCTCAACTTACACTAGCACAACACTACACGAGACAATAACAGTGTAGATTGCACTAGTACTGGGCGAAATATAGACAAGTACAATTCTTTCCAATGTCCAATTGGTATTATGATCAAAGTGGCACTTCAGGAAGCTTACAAGTGTCATTATACATATTTTAAGAACAGGCCTAGAAAATGCAACACCGCGGTTTTCCGGTGGCAATCAAAGCTGCCAACCTGCGGTTGGTGGAAAGCTTTAGCCATACACTGAGCTACGGAAGCAATTGCTGAGAGCTAAGCCACAAGTACTGTTTATAATGAAATAATACCGGTTGTATGATTAGGGGCATTAGCAATGGCACTCGAACAAGGAGGGATGACGTTATTCGGCAGATTACTAGAATGTCCTCTATCATTATATATGAAGTAGTAGGTATACCGGTACATAGAGTATTTTTACAGCCAAGCAGCTGTAAAAATAAAGAGCTGTCAAAATAAATTTCAGCTGACCAACTCAGACAGCACAGTTAAAGCGTTATTAACCTGTCTGTTCATGTATTTTGAAACGTGATGTTTGAATATCTTTGGTTATATCGAGGAAGATCAGATGAAAATCCACATGCACAGCAATATATGAACCATACACACATACCGTCTCTTTAAGGCGATTTCGTTCAATTACGACAAAGTTATGAAGATTTAGTGAAAATCCTAAGCGTTCATGTTATCAGATCAAACATCAAGCACTAAATTTACATATTACAAAAAATCACGGGAGAAAAAAAGTGTAAAAGTAGTTGCTACATAGTTTTGAGGGTTCTTTCATTGGAGAGAATATCATTTTTTTTGTTGTGGCACTTTAATACGAGCTTTAATATATGCCAGCATGGTGAAAGAAAAACATTGTCATTAATCAATTGTAGACTAGAAGATTCATTTCGCGCAAACAATTTCGGCTTACTAACCAACCTCGTACCCAGGGTCTTATCTTATCATAATTATGTATAACAATCGCTTCTACGACTAAATACTTAAGTGATCATTAAATTGTTATGAATTTATGAGATAATTGGCCTCCTCTAAGCTAAAAGAAAGATTAAAAGACAATAAAGGCGATGAAATTCTTTTTTTTTACCAAATTGTTTTAAGATCAACTCAAGTAAAGGCATACACAACATACCAATGTCAGCTGCAACTTTAGATAATAAAGTATTAAACAGTCGTAAAAACATCTTGAATACTCAAGATTTGAATAACAAACAAGAATAACATTTAGTGGTAAATATTTCGGCTTTACAAAGTTATTATTAAACCTAAATTATATACAAATTGGCTATAGATACTTCCCGAATTCCGCGTTTCAACTCGAGGCTGGCAATGCAGAGCTTTATTAATACATTTGTTATAATCAGTATTCATTGCCAACCTCGCTTGCAAACTATTGTTTATGTTTACTGGAGCAAATACGGCAAACGTTTATTGCTTACATACGGGAAGAGAGGTGACGGTAAACCATATAGATTTTGCTTAATTAAAATATAATGCCAGGACAATAACACAGGCAGCCCTTCCTAAGCCTATATCATGTGACATTTTGCTGCGTTCTCATTCTATGCACTACGTCAACTCAAACGCTCTGACGTCATTACGACAAAAGAGTTTGTCAAAGAAAACAAAAATATATAATTAAAATGTATTTGTTAGCATAATAAAATATGTTAACGCCGTTAGCCGACGTTACCTATCCACCCCGGTCGTCTTTACCATTGTTATAATCTATTTAGCAACTTACCAACGCTACGAATACTTTAGTATTAAAATCTTTTTTGTCGTCGTTCGCCACGCTTAACGTAAGTGTTATACAGCTCACACAAATTAAAATCTAAAAAATCCATCCTTTCAATTTACATCTAAATGCTGGAAAAAGTTCAATAGAATTCAAAATTCTAGTTGTAACTATATACTTAACTGTTTGGTTTTGTCTATTAGCGTGATTTTTTATCAGTGAAAGTAAAAAGTGAGAAAGTGAGAAAGGTTTCAAAGGTCAATGATCCATAATCCGGCTTAATTCAGAGTGTATGACGTCCAATAACCACCAAGTCGTTAGATGATCACAGAACAAAGATAAAAAAATTAATCAAATAACCTTGAACTCTTCATACATGTTAGACCACATCATAGAAGTAATAGATATGACCACATACCTAGATGTTTCTCAATCTCTTCTAAAAACCACATTGACGTTAGTACCCATTACTAATCATCAAGAGTATTTTTTCGCTAACTTCGGGATGTGTCAACATTTTTTATTTTAACAAAATGACATGCATTGTTAAATCAATTTGTGGACTATTTTAAATTATTATGACTGGAATATTCATCAATTTGAGGTCAAATTATATATTGGGTTAATGTAATGGCAAAACATACGACAGTGGATAGCCTTAAATAAATAAAAAATCTTTTGGAAGGTTACACATGTCATAAATGTGAGCTTTTGGTCAGAAAGCTGGTATTGTATTGAAAACATCAACAGAGGAAATTGAACAAAACAAAATTTCTAGATCTTGGCTGATCAAATATGGCGAGCAGCAAAAACTAATCAATATATATTTCTGAGTAGTGTAGCTAGTTGCCAGTCTTAAATATCTCAGTCTAAAATGCCCAAAATGTCATCTTTGTTAAAGTTAATTTTTCATTAAGTCAATCAACTCTGGGAGCACAAAATAAAACAAAAATGAAATGGGTGAACAAATATGGCCGCCAGTGGGGTCGTGCAAGAGCTCATCTCTGCCGTTCCAGTTAATATAGAGATCAGTGCTCTCGCTAAGCTGATCGTGAACAAAAGGCCTGGAACTAGCAATTTGTATCTCTGCTTTTATTTGATAAAACTTGCTGAAACTTATAATTCTCAGAAGGACCTAACAGATGATATATTAAATGTTACGGAAACAGAGCACACCAGAGAAAGAAAGCAAGCCTAGCAATCCCGTCAAGAATGTCGTCAACACTTGTCGTTGTAATTGAAACATATACTGAACTCCCTATTAACCTCACAAGCTCGGTCCGTACGCTAAAATATTTTGCTTTCGACCTTGTGATAGTACAAACCTTGCCCTTCGGGCTCGGTCTGTACTCAAAAGATCTCAAGCAAAATATTTTACCGTACAGACCTCGCGTTCGGTTAATAAATAGTTAATATAATTATAAACGGAGTAAAGTATATTTCCGTCAAATTTTGTTGTTTAATCGAGAAATGAATTTCTATTCGACAACTAGTGCCAGTCCTTTTCCGTGTTTTTAGATTGTCTGGTATAAATGAGTAAAACTCGGCGAGGTCCTTACCCAGAAATCCAATTTCGCAGTTTTAATTACTTATTACATGGTGATTTTTTTGTGAAACTGTTTGAAGTTTGAACTGGGGCAAAATTATCATCTTGTAACAAAGCTTTACTTTCAGTGTAACAATTTGTTTGGAGTATTGCGCTGAAATCACATGGTCGCATTTTCAGTTTTGCATGTTTCGCAACAGGTCCCCGGTCTGGTTAAAAAATACATGTATATTCTAATTCTATATACTGTGTACATTTCTACGAAAAACTCCTCATAATTATTTCCATGTAGACGGTTACCACTTTTCGTTTTTATTTTTCGATTTATATTATGTCGTCATCACTCAGCTGCACTAACAAGCATTCTGGCTACATATAGCTATAAGCTTCATGAGTTTCCAAGGGTAAATATTAATAACTGAACAGGAAAAACTAGTCTCATTAATTCTAAACAGGTTCATTTGCGTCGGCGAACTTTTCATGGACAAGTTTAACGCCGTCTGTCGTTGAGTAAACTACTAAAAAGCCACCATAACAGTGGGAAAGCAAGGCATCTATTTATACTACCACAGTACCAGAGTCTCTCTTTCTCTGCAAGTAAACTCATCATGGCGTTAGCCATAATATCTAAGATACCACAAGTCAACTATAGTTCAGACTTGGAAAGAACTTAACAGGTCAGTAGTAAGTAATTCCCGCTCATGTTAAGACTTAAGTTCTTCATGCTGTATAACAACAATACAAGCATATGACCTTTACCATTCGAAATGACTTGCTATATCTTGTTTTACACCTCAAGCTTACATAAACATCCAATACATGCTCACTTGCATGACAATACACGGTACTCAACAATGCTATAAACGTGATGTTTCTATTGTCAGCTTTATCAACAACATATGTTCGTAAAATAAACAATATCTCGTCATCATACATCGAACCCTATACTTGTCAAGTTAAAGTATTTTCTTAGTGAAACTGTTAATGAACAGTTATGAACGACGACTTCCATAGTATCGTGATATTATACAATAGTAGTTGTCAGCGGTAGCCAAATATTGTAGATTAATGTTACTTTTGCTAACTTTAACTTCACTAGTCAAAGTTTCAAGTTTTAATTATATTTTGATCTACCCTGTGTTGCTTTAAATAAAAAAATGGGCTTAGATAGTTTGTGTAAATGTAATTCAACATTGAACTATAAATTCATATTTGACTCACGCAGGACCAAGACAATGTCTCATTATTTAAATACTTCCTGCAGTGCCATAGTCAAAGTTCGCGTATACTGATTAATGCAGTATGGAGCAGTATGGACTGCTTTTAACCAGGTCAACAATTGTCTTTCTCTCAGGGGTAGCTATGTCAGCATAATTTCACATGCTACATTTCACTTGGCTATTTTCTTTTCGAGTTAATTACCGCAATAGTACTTGTCGTGAACGCCAAGCAAGAAAGATTGCAGAAAAACTGCTGCGAAATTGTAGCAACATCTTTAGTTACACTCACTTCTCAGAAAAGTGAAAGGAATGGATCTAATTACTTCCTTAATTTATTTTGTCCCACTCCACTCTACCCATCGCCTCTTCATTTTTATTATTTCACTTTTATTTTTATTTTATTTCATTACGTTTTTACTTGTGTAGAACTATAGTTCTCTCACATTTTGATACCAATAAACATGCTCGCTCCAACATCAGATACTCTTTGTTATTGTTATAAAACCTAAATACGGAACCTTATCCAGATAATTGACATACCACACATAGACAGATCAAAGCATGAAAGATATACAAAATATTGTTTTGTTAATTAATAATAACGCGTTTCAGATATCTACCGAGATGCACAGCGTCGACGTAGGTATCCGATACACAATTTTATACATATATAACCTCGATAGGGTTACACAGGGTTTGTGTGACCTCACTGGCCGCCATATTTAACTTTTATTTAGACGTATTTAGAGCTTTATTTGTGTTTATTTTGTGGTGCCAGTATCTTTTGACGGAATAAAAGAATCACCCCCCAAAACGCTGTGATATTTTGAGTATTTTTACGAGACATTTAAGACTGGCAACCACTTACACCTTCCTAACAAAGACCTCACATTTCAAGAATTGTAACTTTCCAAAAAGTCTTTGAAATATTTAACGTTATCGTTTAGAAAGTTTTTAAATTTTTTTTAAAACCAACATGGCGGTCAGTGAGGTCGCGCTACAAGTTCCATTTAGTAAGGTATAGTCACTTCAGTTATTATGGTGATCAGTGTTTCTAAGCCTGGCTTTGACGCGATCGCAGGGTTGTAAAATGGAGAAAGAGAAGAGCATGGTTTATTTCTGGGGAATAGCGGTATATCATATTGGATGAGGTTACCAAAGTATCGTCAATAATGATTCAGATAATTTGAAATTACTTGATGTGTTTTCTTAACCCTTTCCGGACGACAGTTGACTTTTATTATTTTACGTAGGCTAACGCCAGACGATTTTACTTGCCTAAGGTAGAGCTACGGTCCAGAAAGGGTTAAAAACTATCTCGCTAACCCTTTTCGGACCGCAGTTGACTATTATTTTACGTAGGCTAATACCAGACAATTTTACTTGCCTAAGGTAGAGCTACGGTCCAGAAAGGGTTAATAAGTTCATTACTGTATCTTTACTACAGTTGCTAACTACTTAAAATTCCTCCAAGATTGAACCGTGTACTTCGCTTTGCCTTTCCACTACTTTACAAATCTGCGGCCGCGCCATCATCAAGTGGCATCTATGGATCACATGATATGTGATCAGGAAACGCGATGAGAGCGAATAAATACCCGAATTAAATAATGAAAGATGATACACAGTTCGCACAGGTTATCAATAACTTTATAACCAATACCAGACGATCACATAGTCTGCAGCAAATTAAAAACTAACTTTAATTATTTTGCTGTAGTTGGTTTTCGATCTGCTATTGTGGCTAACGCTACGCTAGGAGAATTTTGACTGGCAAGGCAAAACTGTGAGATGCGACCAGGCAAACACATCTTCTTCATACCCAACGATCTCGTGATCTCATCACAAACCTAACCACTGGATGTCAATTTGTATGTGATGAAATAACATATATTTCGTCTGAACCGGAAGGCTCGTGGTTTAACCTTGACAGGGGAAAAACTATAACCTACAAAAACATGCCAAATTTGAGAAATACATTAGGTATTAGTAAGATAATAGTCTTATCTGGAGGCAAACTCAACAATAAAGCCACCAAAAAATAGTAAACAAACTAAAACCTAAAGCAAAACAGACTATAAGACATTCGACGCGGTTTTAGATACGAAAATGAAAGTGTGGAAATTAAAAACCTGGATAAAAATTAAAAAGACATTCGTTTTGTTTAGAACTATGGTCATCTTTCATCTTTATTTGGGCAAACTTATAAAAGGAAAGATGGTCCTGATACAACTAACAGTACTTCTAAACAAAACATAGTCTTAACATCGTAAATTTGTTAAATTTGTCAAATTTTTGTAATTTGTTTTGAAGTCATAATCGTCAGACACTCGTGTTCGCAAGCTAACTAGTAACCTAGTCCCTTTAAATCTAAGTGTAACCCAACTTCTAATGGAGATTTGGATTTCTATACATAGTCTGGCTATAAACTAGATGATTTATTAGCTTGTATTTGTCCGGCTTTAAGTAGAGAGAACTTAAAGTTCACGACGCGAGGACAACGCAGGGTTGCCGTCGTCCTCGTGCAGTTAATCAAATTCAATAATTATAATAGCTACTTTATATTAAAATTATTGATTGCAGTTGCTGTGCTTAGCTTTTTAAAGTTCAACTAAAGATTTATTGAACATGGTTGTTGGTGTAGCCTGTCGTGGACCTTTTGAACCCTGTTGTCGTCATCATCGTGTTCTGGTATCAATCTTGTTAGGCGGTTTTATCCAGTGCAGGAAATATTAGAGTTTACAAAGACTAAATATATAATAAGTTATATATTTCAAACTAGAGCTATGGGCAGTTTTGCTAAATAACCCTAGCTAACTTGTGAAACCATTTTATTTGTCATTAAGTAAAGAGTTCTGGCAGCGGCCATTTCAGTTTTACTTTGGCTAATATAACACGATTACGTCAAGAAAAGTGCACGTGCAAAATATTTTAGTGTTAATTCTCCTTGGTTATACAGTACATAGTTGACTTTTCGCTTCATTTTCGCTAACATCGGACAAATTTGTGGAAGTGAAAATGTCAAAAGCAGGTCTTGTTCGTCAATTATTTCCTTAGTTTTACTGACCAAGGTAGAGCTTCAGAGGTGACAATATTAAAAACTATTTTGTTATCTAATTATCGCCGTAGGCCACAATTGCCTAATACAACTTTGGTCCGGCTAAGTACGAACAGACGATTTTGATTGTCCATTGGGAGATGCTGGAGTGTTTTCTCTCCTAAACCATATACTGATATAGTTAATTTAAGCCTGATTTCCATATAATCACGGCGATCGCTACAATCGTCGTTTACATCAGCCTGGACGATGTAGAAAAGTCTGGACCCATCGCGTCTTATCTGTGCTAATTCCTGATCACTGAATGTGGAAACACATACTGATGAGAAGCACATCACGATAATCGATTCCATCGGTTATTTGGATGGAGCGGGGGATAGTAGCAATCCTAGCGAATATATGAAAACCAGCTATTACAGAAAGATGCTATATTTACAATATGTCAAAAATACTCTGTCTAAACTAGGATTCCAACATTTCATTATCTCAAACCACAAATGAATTCGGAGGATTTGATCAAAAGTGCTTACTTAATTACTAAATAAGAATTATATAAGATCGAAAACTCTATTATGTCGCATGACTTCAGACAAGTGAATTTGTTACTTATGTTAAGTAACCAAAGCTAAGACTGGTGTCAAAACTTGTCATTTCCTTTAAACACTGACATATGTCGGTAGATTTAAGCAACTTTAAAAAAAGTATTCGGTTGTGGTTCTGCATGTGATGTACACAAAACCATCAAAAATGTACATGTGATCAAAGTCACAAGGTGTTGTAAAAAAGTTAAAAGATTTTTCGCTTCTTCACAGTAGCGCAACAAACTGTGGTAGAAATTCAAAGATATTTTTAAATATAGTGGATATACCATCTCTGGTAAATTGCTGAACCACATTCATTGAGCTGTATTATCGCAGCTATAATATTCAATTTTTGCAGTGGGGTACTTATTAACTAATACGATACGTCACAAAAATGGAGCATCTCTGCAGGAGTTTGAATTCAGGCGACCTTCGGCTGTGGTAATACAATATAATGCAAGACTCGGACTTTTGGGATTTTTCTTGAGTGCATGCTTGACTTATACGTGATATCTAGGTTCCAAAGTTTTAATGTGGACTAAATCTCATGATAAACAGTTGTAGTAAATGTTTTGAGTCAAAATGAAATAAGTATGAATTACTCAGGCAATATTAATTTATATGATTGTTGTCTGCTTGTTTCCTCGCCACAATGTCTGTATAACCTCGATAGTATGTGGGATGCGCAGAAACATGACATTTACTCGAGTGTTGAACGAAAAAATGAGATTTGTCCAACACGAGAAATAGATAGTTGCCACTAAAAATAGAAATTATTGATTTTAGTGGTGAAAAACTCAACAGAGCATTTTATTTTGTATAATAAGAAAGGGAATCCAACTTTAACATGTTGCCATGCGTTTATTAGCCAAGTAATATATTTGGGTTTTAAAGCAATAAAGATCAATACTAGTTTAGATGTCCAATAACATCTTTTGAGTTATTATTCCAAGTAATGCTCTGATATCAAGTACTCTGATATCGCTGTTATCACATAGTGATATCAGAGTACTACTAAACGTTTTTATGACAAACCTGTAAAAACTAATGTCAGGGATATATTGATACGTTAATATTATAAAATTTAATTACTGGCTGAGCTAAATAGCGCAAGCTGATTGGTTCATTTGTAGACAATACTGTTACCTACCTTGATCCCTCCAGGCACTGGGAGAGCAATACGCGCACTTTTTCAATAGCCATGCTGGACCGCTAACTTGAAAATTACGAAAGTTGATACAATATGTTTGAAACAATAAATGAATATGCTCAGTGACTATGACAAATTGACTGTAGCAATCTCAGTCTGAAGGACACTACAACTTGCAACTCCGAGCAATTCATTCAGCTTTAGAAGAAGTTATACTATATTTATACGCATACTGTGCAATGTTGGTGGTTTAGAAGAAGTTATATTAT
>JAOBAZ010143324.1:0-18654 GCA_026546875.1 Pteroeides caledonicum | reverse complement strand
ATCTCATATTTACTTCCCGTTGAAGGCTGCAGACAGGCAGCCGAAAGCTCGATCAATAAATATATTTAGACCAGTGAACGTAATCATTATCTATTTAATATGTTTAATCCTGGTTGCGCCTCTTTTATTTTTTAAAATATAATTTGCTCATAATTTTTGTTGTATTTTGTATTTACCCGAAACTCATGAAGTATTTTTGAGGTAAACGACAAAATACTTAAGTTTAACAACGTTATTATTTGAAAACAATGAATAAATATTGGCAATGATATAAAAGTAAAAGCCAACCCCGGCTTACACAATTACAGTATACATCAGTAAAAGAACACAAGGGGGAAAACACATCCAATATAAATATTTGTAAATACAATAATATAAATTATTATAATCAAATCCTAAACAACGGTAATAAGTTTACGCGAGCAAAAATTGTTTAAATTTTCATTTTTAGTCTCGTACTCAGACAGTGCCCTAGGAAAATCGATAATTGGGGGGCATATATTCATATATTCATGTTCTGCATTATTAACTTTCTTTGAAATTGATTGTTTTTACGGTCTGCGAACATGAATATATGAATATGTGCCCCCCCCCAATTATCGACTTTCCTACGCCACTGTCAGATCCTGTTGTTTGCCGTTCAAGATTAATGACTGTGGCAGTATCTATCGCGAGTGTCTCTTTTATGTCAGCTTCTTCGGTTTCGGATTCAAGTTTCTGGCTATATTTGACAAAAAACAATAAATATCCTTACCGGGCTCTTCCCGCTGACTTCTGTTTATCACTATTAAATCATAATGATAATGTATTGCCGACGCTTGTTGTATTCACTGCTTGCTGCATCCTTTCGTTCTTGTTTTAATACTCAATGTGTTTATACCACCATTTTATGTTGACTTACTGACTTCATATGATAATCTTCTTCACAATTTCCCAATAAAACGGCTTCTTGTTCACTGTTTATACTTGTCCTTGAATGGCTTGATGTGCCGTCCCTTCGGTGGCAACTGTCTGCTGTCACCAGTGGCTGTCACTGTCAGCGCCGCTGTTTTTCGACTTTTCGTTTGGGTTTGGACGTTGTTTTTGTTTTGCTGTATTGAATTATTTACGGTAGGAGCATCTTGAAGCTTTTTCACTCGTAGTGCTTGAACTTTTAGATATTTCTTCTTTCGCCGTACATTTCGTTTTTAAGAAGGATAAGTTTAAAACGCTTTGTAAATCTTTTATACAGGAATTCCAGACTTTTTACTAACAAAACACTAAGCAGTCGTTACTGACAGTTTTTCATGATACGTCATTTCAATTTTTAAATTATTTTTACAAAATTTTCAATTAACCAATCATATTGGACCACTATCAGGAGGGTGCGGCCGGAAACAAGTGCGAACACCAAGGTGATATATATATATAGAGAGAGAAAGAGAGAAAGAGAGAGAAACTCAAACTGAACTTTTTTTCGCCAAATTCGGTTACGTCACTTGCATGTAAGGAAATGACGTCAAGATTAGTAACCCTCGCCCCAGGCTTCGCCTCAGGCTTGATAAAAATAGCCTTAGAGATAAAGTCAACAAAAGGTTTCCAAGATTTTGAATTACTAAACAGATTTTGAGGCGGAATGTGCAATTTATAACTTTGACCTTTGCATAATCCTTGAAAATGTTGGAAAAAATCGAATACCCTGACTTTGTTTTTGATCCAATTAAGTACTGTAGGCGTTTGAGAATGGAGCTACACGTTCCCACTCTTAAAGATGGTTATGGAAGTTTTCGGCGCAAAAATTGTTGGGGTCACGAAAACAAAGCGAAGACGGGCCGCCTATCTTACGTCCTACTGCTATCGCGTCAAAAGTACTAGGCGAAATGCGAGTGTTGTCAGCTGTCATCCCCTGAGCTCCGTCAATAAAAGAGTCATTTATATTAACCCAGTTGGAATTGCGCTGACGTACAGTTAGCAACAAGTGATCAAAATCAGCGCTATTTTCCCACTCTGGGAATGAGTAATGCTTTTAACGTTTTGAGGTAAGCTGTAATAAAACAATTGGAAGTGATACACAAAGAGATTAAATACATTTGGGAGGGACTCAGAGGATGACAGCTAGAGCCTCAGTAATCCGAGAGGGAGTTAGACCCTGTTCAATCCCCGAGTACACCAGGGGTAAAATAGAGTAAAATGAATATTGACAAGACTGATGCATAGATATTGTTTATTAAGTAGAAGTAAAAAAGATAAATAGATTGTATTCCTATATATTTGACATGGTTTTATGGTTCGTCGATGAGCCCAAACAAAAAACATTGGACTAAACACGTATATTACAAATTATGTCTAGCATGGTCGACGAACCTTGAAAGGGGCCACGTGTACGCTCGTATGGGTTATATCGGCCACGCCCTCGGCGTTGATTACGTCGATAACAGTTGGTGGCAACAGTCCGGGAATTCCACAATAAAAACACACCACGTGGGAAGGAAGGTCAGTTGGACGAGATAAAGTACTTCTAAGATCTAATAATTTGTAGACCTTGGCAATACTCTCCAATACTTTTGTGTCATCCTTAGCACTGAAAATTGCGAGGAAATAAACTTGGAATTTTTCGGTTGGTTTTTCAATGTGAGAGCGCAGTGTTTTTGCAGCCGCTTCGAGGTACGAAGTCTTCTCATCGTCTACGCGGTGCGCCTCTCGAGACGCTTTTCCACCATGTCTAGTGCAGCATATTTGTCAAAATCAACACTACTGCCTGGGTAATACTTATGGAGTCTGGGCATATGTGCTGCAATATCCCTTCGAGTTTGATTTTCAAGTAGCTCTATCCTTTTAAGGAGAGCAGCTGTGTCAGACTGTAAATAGAGGCAAAAATAAGGTAATGTAACTATGGTTTCCATATGATATGTAACATACTGCAGAGTGGTACTAAAAGATAAAACAACTAGTACTATCGCCGACTATAGCGAAATGGCGTAGACAAAGTAAGGAAATTGAGGCACTACGAAATTGCAAGTTAAAAACAATATGCATAACGGATTAAATCATATAAACTACAACATAAATATTCAAATATCCCACAATGGGGTGAATAGTTATCGTGTAAACAATAAAACTATTTAACATCGAATTTCCTTATGAATGCAAATTGAATGACCGTACTTTTCATACTTCATGAGAGAGATACTCTTAACACCATTGACATTTACTTAACGCATGGGTTAGAGTATTAAAGACTTTGTGCTTATTACCAAGGGTAAAAATGACATGGATCCTAGGTGGTTCAATTTTCTATACTCTCACAACAATCGTCCGAAATAAAATCGAAATATCACCATTTCAACTTTCTTGTCTGGTTAACTTATATCTTAAGTTTAAGACATGAGTCTTTTCTTGGAAATTTGTTTTATTTTATTTTTTTTGGAACTATCGGCTGGTTGTGGCGTTTAAGTGCTAGTAAGAACATGTACTTTGGGCATAACCTAAAAGTGAACCTCACAGGTGCCTCTAGGAAGGACGAGAGTAAGAAGAAGATAGGTCATCATGATAGCTATGACGCTATAATATCGGAGCATAAGGACATATACATGGAAAAGCCCAAGGGTTCAATAGAAACAAGCAACCTTCATCTTGGCAATCTTGGGGTATCAGCCGCAGGGACATCTCTAATAGGTCCACTATTGAGATATGCGCTGTAGTATAAGGCGAATATTTCTGGTTTTTCAGAGAAGCTAAAAAACGAGAGCACTGATAATTACATTAAGTTAAATGACATGACATCTGCCCTCATTAGGCTAAGCAATTCCCCTATTAATATAACGTTCCCTAACATAGATACCGCACTTAGACGACCTACATACATAAGGAGTTGGTACCCTCATAGTATAACATGGATTGGTACTTGAAGACTTGTCATATCTTGATTAATAGTATTGTCTTCGACAACGACAATCCTCTTACTGGTTTGGAGTTAGAGCTAGTTAGATCTTCCAAAGAAGAAATTCACAAGCCTATCTCAAAGCACTTATGATGGAATTCATAATATAGTTTCTATTAACGAGAGCATAAGTCTGAGTGATACGATGCTTTCACAGTGTAAACACTCACTAAGTTTCACTTTTGGAATAAGGGGGAATATTGCTAAGGGAAATGATTCCAATCTTTTAGGGTATACTTACTATTTGTGATATGCACTAGTATATATGCTGACAAGAACGAGGAGCATAAGAAAGATCCCTGTACTCACATTCAACAATTTTAGTAAAAGGCTAACTACTAAAGAAAGAGATGTGCTAATAACTTACTACCGCTTGTACCACAAGAAGTAGACTGTTTTTAGGAGACGTTATAGAATTAAGAAGCGAAAGAGTACTGTACTATCAAGTACCTCGGTAGTGCTCGCGGACCATCCCTGACCGCGACTGGGACCATCGCAGGGGTAGCAACTCTTAACCCTATTATCATCGCTACGCTTAACGGAGTTGGCATCGTAATAGGAGCATTACAAAAGCTTAGCTCACTAGATAAGCAGTGTGACGCTTTACAGACTGCTGAGAACATATATCAGGATGTATTAATTGATATAAAAGTAATGTTGAGAAATGGCACTAAGTGAGGCGTCGATCTAATTGAAAGGCTCCATTTAGCGGATAGCATCGTTGGAAATAATGTAACTGAGCCACCTATGAGACAAAGTGGTATGATAGACATTATGAGGTCTAATAGATTATCTGACGGTTACCTCGCAGTCCATCTGACAATCACCTTAAAGTCCATCTCACAGTAGAACATAAAAAACTGTAATATAGAATAAGTGAAGAAGCTAAAGTCGACCAAGTACCAGAACAAATAACAAGTATCAAACCAACTGACACTAAAAGTGTAGCCAAATATCCAAAGAAGCACGAGAACGCAAGATGAGACAAAGAACTAAGACGGCAGAGATAAAAGAAAAACATATAGTTCAACCTGTTCCGGACTCGTTGGACTAAAAAGAAAGTACATTTTGAACTAGAATTATTCAGAGTAGTTACCTCCTACTCTTGTTCTCCCACCGATTGACTGCGAAAAAAATAGAAATGTGTACTTTACAAGTAATATACTTAAAAATAAATTGCGTTGCTATACTAGGGAGACCAAGAAGTTCAATAAGCAAAGAGTCGCTATAGTAAGAAGCGAAAATGGGGACTATTTGATTGAGGCTAAAGTAGCCAGCGATCTTGGCCATAAAAACTTGCCAAGATCAGTCAAAGCGTACACTAAAAAGGAACAACGCGTAAAACTAGCTAATATATACTATACCAAGAGGAGCCATGACACGATCTTACTAACCATTGAGGGGACTATATCTCTTTGTGTATGTAGTTGTAAGCCCAAAGGCAGTTAACCTTATAAAAGAACTATCTAAGGGGAGTATATTTAAGCACCCAGGTGTCGTAGTAGAGTTGGCACTTGGTGGGAAGAGCATAAGCAGTACAAGGGAGCATGGCCTAAGTGACCTAGTTTGTAAAAAGGTGGCTATACCAGCTCGTCTAACAAACTAACAAATTGCCTAAAGACCGCCAGTGAAGTGGATGCCAAGTCAATGCAGGAGGAGATAGAGTCCCTAACGGAGGAAGGTAGAAGTGTTGTCGCTGAAATGAGCATATGCCAAATATGACATAGTACGGGTGATAGTAGTTACCGACTACTTTAGTCTCATCCCACGCGTCAAGTAGATAAAAAAGAAATCTCAAAAATAACATACTATATAGAAACGCCTAAGATTTTAAGGTATATGGTCCAACATGTTCTTGATTCACTGGACTAATCTCTAGGAACATATAGCTTACCCTAGAAATTAGAAACATATAATTTTACCTAAATTTGGAAAACATATAGTTTATCCTAAAACTTACATACAGTTTCATACTACTCAATAAAAAAAACGTTTAAAAAGATTCTCTCTATATATTACATAGTTCAATGGAGCACATAGAAGCTAGAATTTCATGACACCAATGACGTGAGATGCTATAATAGATACTTCATAAGTCTCTGTGACTCACTAAGGGTAATGGACAAAAGCCAAGAGCCTCAGTATCTAGTATGAATAAGCCATGGTGATAAAGTAGCAAAGATAATGATAGGGAAACAAGAGATATCCATAAGAATCTATAAGCCAGTATATCTACTAGTAAGAGTTGCAAAGGATAGCGCCTATATAGACTTCTATCTTCTATCGTCTTCTTCGATAGACGGCTTGAAATAGTGTATGAGCTCGACGCATATTGTGAATTTGAGCCGAGATTTGAGAACTCGGATGGCACTATCGGAAAAGCCTTTAACCATCTCACTAAAGTGGATGACCGATAAAGCACTCGTCTAAAGTCACTTAAACGATTATGACAAGTGAGCTTGATAGCTGGGACGAGGACGTAAGGCATCTAGACAACGATATCTCTATTGTAGAGAAAAATATACTCAATATAAAAGGGAACAAGAGGCTTGGTGAGCAAAATAGGTAACGAGCCGTATGAGCAAATAAAGAGTTACTATATAAGCTAAGGAGGCGCAGAGGATTCATATTGTTCTGGGATAAGAAATTGTCATCGGATAAGTACCTTGGCATATAGTAACAAGCGTGTGTGCGCCAAAGTTACTTAAAAATTATTTAGCCTATATAATATATGGGTAAGGAAATTTTCAGATCTTTTGAATTCGAACAATCTGTGGACTTTAAGACAAAACTACATAGAAATGAGCAACTGATATTTTATGGGAGTGATGTGGCAATAGCCTTGGGGCTCTCCCAACCAAGAGACGCAATATATAGACTTGTAGATAGTGACTACAAACAAAAAGTGCAAGAGGTGGCAACGTTTGGGAATCCCAGCCCGCACCAAGATGACCACATATATCAGCTCATATTTAGATCCCAAGTGCCCATGGCTAAGAGATTCCAAAAATGGGTGTACGAGGAACTACTACCATGCCTTTGTAAGGAGGGAGAGTATAACCCTAGTTCATACCCAAACAGTCAGTGTCTTTCGAAAACAAGTGAGGATGACCTTCATTATAATGCTAATATTTTAGCAAGTCTAAGCGAGAACCAAGTCTGTGATGAATGTGGCGATGACCAAAGACTAGAAAGCTAGACGATAGGGTATACGATTGGCTCGCCTGGCATATTTATACTAAACCCTAACAAAAAATTCAATTTACCAGCCATAGAGTTTTCCCTAACTTGTTGAAGGTTATCACGAAAACAAAAATATACCCTTGCAATATATAGATATAGACGGACAGGGGCCAAGACATTATTCTCTAATGACTTCATTGAGACTATACGTACTATTGACTCTTATATGGTAGACGTAAGAATATAGCGTGACCTATGCCTTTGTAAGTTCAGAGCGTTAGCCACCCATAAACTATGGTTCCATCAGATACACCCCTAATTAGAACATATACTATAGTATAATGTCACCTCCTCCAAAACGAAAAGGGCTTATGAACAAAGCATTTGATGCAGTTCTAGAACAATAGGAGCCATGGGGATCTCACAGCTGGCAGGTAGGAAAGTAGTAGGGGAGCCAGTATCACCACCAGAATCAATAAAGGGCACGGCTAAACTTGCTCTTGCAGTAAGCCTAAGCACGCTAGCAGTCAAGTGGGTCCAGGATAACGGGTACATCCCAAGTGACCCATTTAAAGGTTAAAACAAAGGTAATTATATGACAAGCTTAGTATATTAATTGGGGCTATAGAAACAGGTTGAATTAGCCGTCGTATTAACTTTTTAAAATTAGCCTGTGCATTCACTTTTTTTACAGACATATAATTTTGTGTCATGCAACTCACGAGGGTACATAACGTCCACCTCTAATATTAGGCCCTTATCACTTTCGTTAGTGTATTTACTGATGTCTAGGCAATTTAGTTCATGGTCAGTCAACCATCTAAAGCCTCCTCTTGGGAGGTGTTGTGACATACCCCACCCATATAGCGAGTTGGCATCCAAATACATCGTATACTTCGTAGGTTCATTTTTATTATCGTTACTCATAAGAGGGTTGTTAGCTACCCCATGACGATGTCCAATATAGCTGACTCCCCCTCTCATTCCATTCTCTACTATTTGCATCATATCAGCGTCAGATATCAGCTCCAGTAGACTCCTTTTCGTCTAAGCAAATCAAGTTTTTCTCCTTGGTACATTTGAGTAGTGTACCTAAAGGCGTTTGTCTCACGATTGCTGACTAATCTGTCCAATGTCTGAGCCATGAATTGGAAGCTGTCAATGGAAACTAGGTGCTTACCAAGCATAAAGGCCATGTATCATTCCATGTTGTTGGGTACTGCGTGGCCGGCTCTCTTGGCTTACCGTTTTTACTGGTTATAGGGTTCTCCTTAACGACTCTAGATATTTGTTGCATGATGATATGACCATCAAGCCTCTTCGGTTGTAAAATGCTATAGGTGTTTTGTCAGTCATTCTGTAGTTGACGTTGCAGCTCTTGTGTGCCGAACCTCTATACTTACTAGTCGCGTGACAATGGCTCCGTACCTTTACTTCACCTTTTTTATAGGCGTGACCACAAATATGGCACTCCTTTGAGCCTTTGAACTGAGTCTCATCAAAATCGTTCATTATAAGTGGCTAGTTGAAGTGCTTCTTATTTGTTCTTAGACAGTTTCTCTCAATGTATAGCATTCTCTTGATGAACTTGTATGAAGCGTTCTCACCTCTATATACTTCTAATGACATGCTGAACTGGTCATCATAACGACAAACTAACTTGAAACCATATCCACATGGCTCATGTTCCTGGCACTTTTGTGTGTATGAGGCACTGCTATCCATTTTACTATGGTCTACTTTGTTAAACTCAAAATCGGATAGACTACAAATGAGACCTTTAATTGCTTGTGGAAGTCCTCAAATTTTACATGACTGCCAGGTTTGGACATTTTGATGGCTTGTTTACCATTAACGATCAAGCAGTTAACTCTATGGTCAGATAAGACTTTATTTGAGGAGAAGCCTGGTAGACAGTACATACAGAAATGCTTTCTCCCCTTACGCTTGCTAGACCGATAAAGGCGATTGAAGTCCTTGATGGGAATACAATGGCTTTTCTCTCACTATTGATTAGTAGAAGGTTTAGTTGGTCTTCATGTGTCTACTTACTAATGTATAGGAGTAGACTTATCATATCCAAATACGTTCAGTCTAATGCTGTTCTGCGTTTCTACAATACTGTATGATTTCAGACAAACAGGGAACTCAACGCCACTATAGTCTAATTCACTAGCTTTTTCTTTGTCCTCCTTCTTATACTATGCGGGTTGACAGTTTGTGGCATTAGGTGTCTAACATGACACCATCTAAAGCACTCAACACTGCAGGATCTAGACGTCAGTCAGATTAAATATAGAACTGTAATTTAAAATTCAAAATAGCCCAAGAACGATCACACTGGTAGGATTTATATTCTATAGAACTGTTGAACCAATCAGATCTTTATATAGGTATTTTGAATTTTAAATTTCCACCAGTGAGTTGCGTAATTTATTCTGACTGACGTCTAAATCCGCCACTGCTTAAGGTCATCATTATGTAGATTGATTAGTCCTCTCTTATGGTAACGCAACTCGCTAGGTAGGGGAATATAGCTACTCCCATTATTGAGTCTATATATAGCGGTGATGACTAGATGTCTATCTACTCGTTCCACTGCCCATCCTGACCCTTGGTTTAGCCAAACGTTAATTTTCTCAATTAAAAGGACCACACTTATACGTAGACTCTAGCGTATGTCAAGCTTATTTATCACTTGGAATGTCTTACTATGGAAGTACACTGTTCTATATGTCGTTATATGCTCTTTTATATTAGCCTTTTTCATCTCAACAGCTAAGACTTCAGAAAATTTTAGTTCATGGTCTCCCTAGAGTAGACTTTTAAGGTGGTTGCCTATTCCCAGCCCTGCGCTTCATTATGGCTGCTGCGTGACTGAAGTAACGAACTATAAGCTGCCGATGCTCTCTGTCCAACCGTTCACAAACTTAGTACACAAACAGCCGCATTGTAGACAGATCCAGTCATCCGGTCTCTTGATTTGGTCTGTGTGAATTACCCTCTCTGCCTTAAGAGTATCTTCGATAGTGTCTAAGCTTACGTCTGACCCGTGGTACTGAAGGTACTCTATTATAAGTTCGTCCTTTTTTTCTATAGTTAACATTACTATACTATTGAAAAAAGTCTTAGTTATCATTAAAGCAAGTACGCGATGCCAGCGTCTACTGCAGTGCCTAATGTTGCGTTGAATGCTTCTATATACCCTTGCATCCTACCCGATGGTGTGTAAAACTGACTAAGATGTGGCTCCTCTTTTCTTAAATACTCATTAATCTGCCGTAGTTCGTCTAGAGCTTGGTAAGTTTGCTTTATATTTAGGTTAGCGTCATTGAGACTTTGTCTTAATTCTTGCGCACGATCATGACTCTTGACTTATCGCTTGTAGAACCGCTGATCTCTCCCTCGAGGTAACAATTCCAATGTTTGTTGTGTCTTTCCACTTCCTCTTGGTACCCATTTTTGTCTAGAAAATGGAATAGATCACAGCTGCTACTGGAACTAACTGCTGTGATTAAAGCCTGTGCTATTGTACCTATTGCACTCATAGTTAGATTTGTTCAGGGTTTACTTAATGATTGTATGTGGTAGGTAGCCCTTATCCTTGAGCCATTTAATAAGCATACTTGAAGCACTAACTCCAACAGCTAGTTTTAAAGTGCCTCTGTCATACTCTGGTGTACTTAGAGATCCCCCTAAGGCCTTACTTGAAGCCATTGAGACACCAACAGCCCCAATGGTTAATAGCGCTGAGTCGTACAGTTCGTTAATAATGTCCTTCTATACGCTATACGCTATGTTTGATTCTCTCGATGGATCCATTTTTTGTGGTTGGCTAGTGTGGTGACAGTTTTGAACTTTCTCTGGCACAAGTCACACCTAATGCGTATGTTTAGCATGTGCTGTTCTATTGTGTTGACTATTTCAAACAAGTCATTAGACACTAACGTCATAGCTCCAGATGCCCCATAAGCTGATAGGGTGTCTCTCTGACTATTCCTTAGGAAGATTTCAGTTCTGTGGCTAACAAGTTGAAGTTTTTATTACGATTTAATATTAGTATGTCTGGAGAGCCACTGCGATACTCTAATTGATGGCTCTCTACCCGTCTATCATCACCACACGAGTCACATTGTTGGTTTTCGCCTAAAGTTGCTATTACATTGCTGCTATGATGAATCTCCCTTACATATCGAACGACAGCCCTGTGAAGGTCATTTTCAGTGACTAATGAGATGCACTTATTATTAATATTAGGCTGCTTAAACAGTCGATACTCACCATGCTTTCTGATACTAGGTAAGACCTCTAAGGTGAACCAACGTTTGAACTCACGTGCTGAGGGTAGCTTAGATGTTAGTGTCAAGGAATACAGACCTGGCTCATTGACATAGACTGTGAAAGGATGATCACGGAAAGAGGAACGATTCGTTCCTCTTGGTATTGCACTATATTCAATCCGGTCCACCACATCGGTATGGTCTTTTATAGCCTTTCTAGGGTTAGTGTATCCAAGAGACACACTTACGTCATGACCCCTGAACCACAGGACTGAGTCACCGTCTAGTATAGTCTTTAGGTTGCAATTAAGTGAAGAATTTCTGAAGTGTCTAGTGATTTCCATTACTTTATACTATAGGTAAGATAATTATTTTTTAGGGTCTTCACCATGTAACTATCAGAACTACATTGATTGTCAATTAAAATGGTCTCCTCATTCACTCTTTGTCCAAATCATGTAGTCTCTATTCTTATGATGACCTTGTAGAACAATACTGTTGTTTCTAACATAGCCTCCACACTTCAAGACTTTCCTCAGTTTATTAATTTCATTTTTACATCCAATATCTAGTATAACTGTTTCACGTTTAGACTTAGTGGTTCTCTCCTTGACTATGACATGATCAAAGGTACTTTTCTCTTGGTATGTCGCGTCATGCAAGTCAACAAGTCTATTCATATATAATCACATACATCCTACACCGCGTTGTCTCTTAGGACAGTGATAAGGAAGTCCTGCCATTCAGACCTTAGGAGTGACAAGCATTTTATTAGGGTAACGGCTGTCTCTACTTTAACGAATGGGCTAGACACTATCATATCGCCAACAACTTCAGGGAACATTATAGACTCGGCTGCCACTTCTCACTACCTCATGTGTGGTGTACCTTAGGTAGCAAACGTACGTCAAGCAACTAAGGTATGTCCATCCTGGTGAAATGAATCTAACGTGACCAATTACCGGAAATCTTATTACCTTCATATAATAGTACCATACATTATTTTTTAAGTGAGTTAGTATATTGTCTATAACCTCACGACTCACATTGAACCTCGCGAGCAATCTACTAACATCATCATAATGAGTAAAAATTTCTCCTGGTACCATCCATATGCGCTATTAAATGAATCATCTTGGTTGTGTCTAAGCTAATGTTAACATTTGTAACTCGTGACCGAATAGTCAATGAAACCCATGTGTGGTCTATAGTAAGCATTTTCATATCATCAGTATCACAAAACCCTAACATCACCACCATACTAAGTAGTATATAAAAAAATACTAGTCTTAGCTGTCGAACAGGAAAATAGGCTTATTCTTTATCTCAACCGTTTTAGGGGTCGGCGGGTCTGGCTCATCCCTCTTGTTCTCTCTTATGTCATCACGCCTCATACAGTATAATATTGTCACCGCGGTGCCGCTAGACCTAGTAGCGCCACTGATGAGAGACCATTTGGAAACCCGCCAATTACTTCTGATTGTCTGGCTTGCTCCCTCTCTAGTGCCTTTCGCTGTCGGGCTTGTTTGCTGAGCTCAGCTAGCTTATGTCCCATGGCGACTCTTTTTGGGTCCTTAGGCTTTTTGGTTCTTATCTGGTCCGGCTCTTGACTCATATATAGTCACCTATGTTTCATCTATAATCCATCCGCAAACCAGCTAGGGACCGTCTTCAATGGTCATCTATAACCCATCTATAGCCATCTATATAGGCATCTATAACCCATCTATGGGCCATCTACGTAGGTCATCTACATAGATCATCTATAGGTTATCTATAACCAATCTATAGTCATCTATATAGGCCATCTATAACACATCTATGGGCATCTAGGTAGGTCACCATAATTTTTCTTAATGACGATAGTACCACTTCGAAAGATTTTCAGGCGCCTCAGTCACATTGTTACCAACGCTACAATCTGTTAGTCTAAGCCGTTCTATGAGGTCAATATCAGTTCCGTTTCTCAGCATAGCCTTAATGCAATAAGCACGTCCTGATATGTGTTTTCAGAGGTCTGAACAGCATCGCACTGCTTATCGAGGGAGCTAAGTTTTTGTAATGCTCCTACAATGAGTGGGACTATAGTTGGTAGCGTTACTCTTAACCCTTTTATCATTTCTATTGTTAGCGGACTAGGCATAGTGATCTAGGCCTAGTACGCTCACAATAGAAATGACGAAAGGGTTGAGAGTAACGCTACCAACTATAGTCACACTCATTGTCAGCACAATAGGTCAATGATAGCACCATTGATTTGCGCTTTTTGACCTTAGGTAAGCGTTTAACCCTTTATTGTTCACTTAGTGAAATATCTGTCCGAAAAATATCCCCTTAGTTATGAAGGACGTTTGGACTAAAATATTATAAAAAGTTTGAAAAAATAATTATAAGGGTTTTTTCCACTAAATTTGGACTGGTTGCCATATGGCAACTATGAACGATGGTGGAAAATATCATAAATACAAAACTGCAACAAAACAAGCCCTGGTGCAAATTATATCAGGTTTATTTTCTAGTAGTAAAACAAATATATAATAAGAATACTAAATAAAACTTTATGAAATCTTTTTTTATGAAAATATAGTATATGTCAAAATCTAACCGGATTGTAGAGTTGTGAAATTTATCTTTGGCACTATGCTCAATACTCGATAGATACATGCTACTCGTAATAAAAGCATCAAAGTTTTGTTAGGTTTTACTGGTGTCTACTTTGTGTGGAAGTCAGTATAACAGTTCCGATTATTGTTCAAACACAAACAGATATTGTATTTCTTGCAATACACACGACTAAATTGTGCTTTGCACAACCTGTATTTGTTCTTTTTCTTCTGAAATTCTGGCCAGTGGGCAGTGTTGTGAAAGCCAGAGTCTTCATATGGTAATGGATTTGGCAGCTTCCTTGGAACTGGAGTCGGACTGCTACTGGCTCTTCTCTTACTGGGTCGTCCCACACTATTTGGAACCTTGCCAGCATTGACAAGACCATGTGCTATTGCCGTGGTAAATTTCAACAAGGAGAGTTGTTGTTTCTTATGCACATTCATCTGCTGATAATGTCGACAGTACAAAAGCCAAGCATTAACTTTTGCAATGTCGACACAGTGAAAAAGTATCTTCAGATACCAACGCTTTGTCTTGATTCTGCGGTACAAGGATGAGCATATCGGCAAGGTCGACTCCACCCATTGACTCATTGTACTCCTTGATGGTGTTTGCGCAATTGACTGCAACATACTTCCGTTCATTTCGATTCCATCTGTTCACAGCGGAAATTGCAACAGGACTGGAATATGTAGAGCACATCTGCACACATTTGTAATCAAACCACTTTAGTACAGTAACTCCTGAATTGGTGTCACACTGGTAGCTGCTGCTTCATCTTCCTTGCTTCATGAGGTCCTTATCCTTTGGCAAAGGACACCCTTTCAACCGATCAGACCTCAAGGTTGCTGTTGCTAGCATGCCCATTTCTTTCAATTTGATGCATAGTGACAAGGTTGAAAACCAGTTATCAAAAAATAGTTTGTAGTTGCTATTCTTTGGAAGGGTTTCACACAAACGCATGACCACATATTCCCCTGTGCATTTCTGGGGACTAGTGCTGGCACGAGCATACAAGAAAAAATCATACATCATACCAGACTTCCCAGCTCGTACAAAGTTCTTGAATCCCCATTTTACTGGTTTTCTGGGGTTGTATCGCGGATTCCACTATAACGGGTTTTGGCAGAGATGATCTGTTCATGCTGGACTTCAGGCCCAACTTTCAAGCAATTTTCTCTTACATGATGTAAAACTGGTTGAATCTTGTATAGTCGGTTTCCTTTATTTACATCGTTGGTAGCCTTTGCGTTGTCACTCACATGCAGGTACTGGCGCAACTTCTTGTATCGATTGATTGACATGATATCTGCTACAGGTTGACACCTGGTCTCTGAAGCCCAGTACATCACATATTATGATGGCAGACTTGTAATCGACATGTACATTTGCATTCCAAACAACTTCTCAATTTCATCTTTTGTTGTGTGGATGCTCTTTCCTGACTTTTGTACACTATACAAATTTGTCTGTTCTGAAAGCAAAGATGTCAACTCATCACCCCAGAATGAACATTTTGAAATACATCAAAGGGGTCATGGTATCAACATCATCAGGCGGTAAACTAAATCCATCACCCGCAAAGGTAGTGTCAAACTGAGGTGGTTCCTTCCTTGGCCATCTAAACTCATGTTGATTGACTACCTTCTTTGCTCCCTGGTTGCCCACGTCATAATCATCATCAGCAGCAGCAGTTTCTTTTCCTTGGCTTTGAGACTCATCTTCACCATCACCGTCAACATCTTGTTGTAAGTTGTCAACTTCATTCATTCCTTGCTCATCCTCATCATCACTATCTTCCAGCCCAGATAGTTCTGAATCTTCACCTGGCTCAACAATGAACTGAAGAGCTTCTTGGGCTCCATATCGTGTTCTTGTACGACACTCCATTGTTACTTCTTGGTTACTGTTGAAACTTAAAAATAGATAAAGTAGGAATAAGTTTCACTGCATCTTTATCATCAGTAATCTGTCAAGCCCATGTGATACCACACAATGTTTAGAAAGTTTCTGGTTGAAAAGTTGCATTTTGTTCTTCTTTAAACACACTATACTATATTATTCATAACAACATAAAATTAACACTTTAAACACCTGCACTACTACAACCTTTACTAAGTGATAATAGTAAAATTCAATCTGAAATTGGTGTACCATAATATTTCATAGTTTACCCTGTCTGTTCAAAGTTGCCATATGGCAACCACTACATTCACGGCAAAGCTACGCTCACTGTATTGAAGGAGAAATCTAAGCGATTGTACAAGTGAAATTTGCCTTTAGAAAGGGCAAAATCTACACAGAAAAATATTTCCTACTAAGTACTTTCCATTGGCAATTATTGAAGAGAACACTGACCATTTTCCGTTGTAATATTTGCGGTAACCGACCATCTAGCTAATCCCAAACGAAGCGCATCTGAAGTACAACAACGCCATATTTTAAATAATTTTGGGTGATACTTCATGTAAAATACAATGAAAGAACCCTTGGGCCTAGGGTTGTTTCCAGGACCCAAGTCAAAGTTAAAAAAATTAATAATGGTCCATTTCTTATGGTAAACTCTATAATTACATCCCTCTCATGCTAAGTGAGTCTGTCGTTAAAATTGTTGAATGTTATAACAAGTACCCTCTTTATACTTTTAGTTCTCGATAGTACCACTGGCGGATCTAGACGTCAGTCAGAGTAAATATAGAATTGTAATTTAAAATTAAAAATACCCGAAGAACGATCACATTGGTAGGATTTATATTCTATAGAACTGTTTAATCAATCAGATCTTTATTTACGTATTTTGAATTTTAAATTTCCACCAGTGAGTTGTGTAATTTATTCTGACTGCTGTCTAGATTCGCCGCTGAGTACCATATGATAAGCTATGTTTTAGTCTAGTATATCAGTATAACTTACTACTAACGAGCATTTATTCCCTGGGTAAGGGCCAGATGGTTGTTTGATTCCAACGCTCAAGCAAATGATCTTTTTGTACTGCACGTCGATGTCTGACAACTTAACCGACCCCCCGATTCTTAACAATTGTAACTGTGGTTGCGCATCTCTAAACTTTACTGTTGTCCTGGCATCAACCGTGTGTATGGACGAGCCTGTCCTTGGTCGCCTTAGTGCATGAATCATCAACTACATGCCTGACGAAGAACTGTATCTTTTTGTGTTATTTCATCTCTATCCCATTTTGTGTTACATCATCTCTATCTATGGACAACTCCACGATTCCAATTCGCGCTTTTTCACTAATGTTATTCAGCATTATCGTACTCGTTGGCCAACCACTTTTAGGATCTGATGGTTACTTAAGGGAAGATGACAGTGTAGCATACCCCCGTACTCTGAAAAACTTAATATGCTTACCTATCTCGGCTCTAATTTTATCCTGTGTAATTACCTTCGAGGTATTGCTTTGACACAGCCCCTGTAATATTTATAGGAGCAGCGAGCTCGTACAGTCGATTGCTTCCTAATTAAGGTCACCTGTCGTGGTTCCACCTTGTAAATACTTATTGGTGTCTAATGTTTAAATAATAGTTCTAAATACTTGTTGGTGTCTAATGTACCAGTTCGTTCATAACCGTATACCACAGTTAACTGCTAATTTTCACTCCACAGAGTGGGTTAATGTTACTCCCTTGTGGGTAGTAACTTCTCAGGAGTTATTGCAACCCCGAAAAGAGAGCTAAAACAACCCGCAGCAGGAGTGAAAAATTATTTCACTCCTTCGCTGAGAGTAAATTTCACTCTTTCAATATATATTGCAATGTTTAAAGTAACTTTAACTCCTGTTAGAATAAAATTGGAGTAAAAGTAACTCCATTTTTAGAGTAAATTATTTGGAGTAAAATCAACTCATTATCATTGGAGTAAAAATAACTACTACTCCTGTAAAGGAGTAAGAATTTACTCCATATGGGAGTGAAAATTCACTGCATTCATTTTTTCTAATCTTTAAAATTCTTAGTATATTTGGAAAACTGGACCAAATTAATACAAGTGCAGTATAACTTTAAAACAAGACTGCATGAGAAACCACTCTAATGTGCTAACAGAGAGGAATTATGCATGCTACAACAAATTTTGATCTGATGTAACAACACGTAAGATTTAATCTTCTAAAATATAAATATGTTTTATGCACTAAAATTTATTTACAGTATGATAATCATACAAAGAATACTGGTACCATATGTATAGTATCATATTTAGAAGGTTGAACTGACCAACAGATAAAAAGTGTTATACACAATAAAGATATAGTTATATTAAGCCTGTATATCAAATTACAAATTCAAACTTAACCAGAAAATATTTCACTACAACACCATTGCTTACATACGATATTATGTTAAGTAATACTATATTAAGTTAAGTGATAAATTATATTAAGTTATTTTCATTGAACAGACTTTATTAAATGTAACTTGCATTTTTCTAAGATTGTGTACTTTGTTTTGCGTATATAGCCTACACAGACAATGTTTTTGTGGAAGTATATAGGCTTAAATTTACTTCAGTTGATTGATTTTACTCCTCTGTAAAGTACATTGTACTCCCAAGACTATAGTGGAATGTACTCCTATTTAAATATAGGTTAAAAGCCTAGGGAGAGGTTTTTATTCAACTGTGAAGACCGAGCGCGAAGCGCGAGGT
>JAOBAZ010143102.1:0-10885 GCA_026546875.1 Pteroeides caledonicum | reverse complement strand
CTTGTGTGTGTGTGTTGCATCAAGATAATGGATAATTAGTTTATTTAGTTAGTTTTACCTACACATCCTTTGTTTTGTTAAAATAATTTGGAAAATTAATTTTAAAAATACCACAACTCCATTGAATTTTGCCTTTATTGGCGACATGTTTCGAAAGTTACGTTTTTTTCTTTGAGTTTGAGAATTTTTAACAGATAATTGCGTGTTTATGCATGCGTTTCATTATGCTGACATCATTACATATAATTTAAATGTTAATAAATTAAATAAGGGCGCGAGGTATAATTAATGCAAAAATTTGATTTATATAGATAATTTAAGTATAATATGATCTTGCTGTTTGTTAAGTTCCGGTTTAATGTATTGTTTATAGTATCCTTCTTTGATTTTTAAATTAAATGTTGTTGATGCTGAATCAAGAACTTTGAAACAAGATGATGTATTGTTTGCATTTTGACATTGTACTGACGATTGTAATGCTTGAAGATGTGTGAATTTCTGTCTGTATGAAGGTGCTCGTTGATTCTTGTTTGGAGATGCCTATTGTTTTCTCCAATTTATTGGGCGTTACAGTCCGCACATTTAAACTGGTACACTACACGATACTTTATTCGACCAGAAAGTACATTTTTGTTATTGAAGGTTTGGCCTACTTTGAACGTTGAAAAAACAAGTTTAACATCAATATTGTTGCAATAATTTCAAACAGTGTTCCTTAGTTTGTCCTGGGTAATTTTTGAATATCTTCCAATGAAAGGTAATATGAAATACGCTTTCTTTGGTGGAGCATCGTTTACTGCTTGATTTCCCCCCTCAATAAGTTGTGGTTTATTGTACTGCTTTTCAAGATGTTTTTCAATTCATTTGTTGATGTTCTTTGGAAACTGGTTTTTCATTAATGTTTTGGCAAGTTCTTCAAGGTCACGATAAAGACCTTGACAAGTGCTGTTGATTTTATAAGTCCTGTCTATAAGAGTGGTGATGAGACCTATTTTGTATGAGAATGGAGAGAAGCTGTTGAAGTTTATAAGAAGCGCGATGAATGCCGTTTTGTGGTATATAGATGTTTGAAAGGTGTTCGAGCTAAATTCCTGAGTGATAAGTACATCCAGGTTTGTTAGTCAACTGTCTCTTTTTCCATTGTGAACTTGAAGTTAGGGTGGCATCTTCTTCTTTGTTAAAAATACAAAACGTGTCATCAACGCATCTATTATAGTGTTCAGGGCCAATATGTTGGTATTTTTTAGCCAGTTGTCCTTATGGTGACCCATGAAAAGGTTCGCTAGGACAGGTGCAAGTGGAGATGCCATGGCAACACCATCAATTTGATCATAAAGACGACCGTTAAATATGAATTGGGTACACCATGTTGCAAAGACAAAACGTTTTCTCTAGCTATACCGTTAAGTTTCTGGTTCTTTGCCATTAATTCGACAGCAAGGTCGATTGTCTCAATGAGTGGTATGTTGGTGAATAAAGTTGATACATCACAAGATACAAGAAACTTATCGTTTCAATAAGGATTTTATTTCTTGTACAAATGTGAACGAATTATTAACGCAATGCTTTGTCGGTATTAATGGAATGAGAATTGGACTTAAATATTTGGCAAGATTGTAAAAAATTCTATAAATTTAAATTTTGCAACAGTATATTTCGTATTTTGTTTGTTTTCAATGTTTCAATTGAAGAAAAAATACATGTAGGTCTAAGGTATGATGATCGGCACGACGCTTGTGCATTTTTTGTGCACGTTCAAATTTGTAGAAAAAATAAAATCCTTTCATTCAAACGATAAGTTTCTTTTATCTTATGATGTATCAAGTTTATACACACCACTCAATGAGACCATCGAATTTATTAACATTTAATTTTTATGTAATGATGTCAGCATATATAATAAAACGCATGCATGAAAACGCAATTATCTGTTAAAATTCTCAAACGCCTGAAAAAGAAAGTTTGTAACTTTCGAAATATGTCGCGAATAAAAGCAAAATTCAATGGAGTTATTTTTAAAATATCCTTTGTTGTTTATACCTCTAAAAATTTCCGAAAAGGTGAGTATCTTCTATATAATTTACTGACAAATCATAACGCTAGATGGGCATGGCCCCCTGGCTTTCTCTCTCCGCTGACGCTCTTGTAACGTCCTTAAATCCGAAATTAGGATTAAAATTTTGCATTGAGTGAACCGTCCCTGAATAAAAACGTACAGTGTATCTTCTAACAGGTACGTTTTTATCCGCTTATAATGAGGTCAATCTTCTTTTTAGGGCTTTAAAATTAATAACTGAAGATGACGTATCCAAAACGCAAATGATTTGCGGTACTGGGAAATCGGTAGGTCTATGTTGTAAACTAACTCCTCTTATTCCTAAGCTGTTTTCCCGTTAGATCCAATAAGGACCATTCCTTATTTTCTAGTGTCATTACAACAGGAAAGCGATGTAGAGAAATATGTGTACCACTAATCTCATAGCACACTGGATAGAGCTTCGTAATCTATAGAAAGTAAAGCAGGGTTGCCAGATTCCTGAATAAATAAACCAAACATGCCATCAATGCGTTAAGAAAACAAAAGAAACAAAAGAAAATTACAAAGAAAACAAAGGGCCATTCAAAGAGTGTTTGGCTTATTTATTCAGGAATCTGGCAACCCTGAAGTAAAGCCAGAGTTAATGAACTTCCGGGGACCAAATTCAAAAAAAAATCACGCAAACCCCAGGAAGGTTCTTTTTGGGTAACCATGTATTTTAATGGTTAGAGCTTCAATTGTATTAGTTTCAGTTTTTATTAATTTAAGTACTGTGAACTGATAAGGACGCCCATGAGGTTGTCGTTTCCCTCTGTTTGGTTCCCGGAGGTTCATTAACTCTGGCTTCACTTTCGATAGGTGAGGAAGCTATATCCAGTGTTCTATGAAATGAGTGATGTGGATGCATTCTATTCACATGCGACTGAGGTGAAATGATTAGACAAGTGCTCAATGCAGGAATTTAATTTATTTTTCAATTCACACGCCCTACTCCCTGTCTTCCCAACATCCATTGTATTACATTTTGATGTGCAGGTAGAAGACACTTAATTCTTGCATTTATTTTCAAGGCACGTCTTCTTGAAACAATTGGCACGACAAGAGGGTTTGGTGATTTTGATTTACTGGCGTCATATACTGGTATTCCTGTGAAACCTTTTTTAACACCCGAACCAGAGGTATTTCAAAAGCTACTATTATTTTAATTATTTGATTAACTATCCACTGAAGTGGTACATAATTTATTGCAACTTGAATTTCCTGGATTTTTACATGGGTTTCTTGTTTGGAAGTTCCTTGTCTGATTGAAATTTCATCAATTAAAGTAATAATTCGGGTTTGGGCTAGGCTATTATTTTTAGTAGAATTATTACAGCATTAGAATTGACTTCATTGTTTTGATATTAGCTGGCTGAAATAAAAAGTGGATTTTAGTCTTTCATTTCAGTATTGACTTTCTTTTTGTTTATAATTCATTCCTCCATTGGATCTCTATCTTTTAAGGTAAAAGTTTACGACTTGACCATGGCAAATGTAACTAAAAACGATGTTTTAATTATGGCTACCGATGGATTGTGGGAAAAAGTAACAAATGAAAAGGTAATGATGGTACATGTAGCTATATTAAAAATGTGTATTGTATCGGGTCTTTATTCCTTTGCTTTCATTCCTAGGCTTGTGCTATTGTACAAGAAACGTTAACTAGATGTGATATAAAAGACACGAGAAGGTCGGTTTGTTTAATCTCCATTTTCTCCGTTAAACGGTAATAGGTACTGATTTTAAGAGAGGATCTCAATATATTTTTGGGTTATTTCTCACTTATTTAACCCTTTACAGCCAAATATTTTCCCCATTAATGAGTGGAAGAGTTTACAGTTAGGCAGAGAATATCGTCTAGAGTTAAACAGAGTAAAATCGTGTGAAGTTAGACAGAATGTAATTGTCTGCTGTTAGCCAGATTTAAATCGTCTGGTGTTAGACAGAGTAAAATATCTGAAGGCAACACTGGCAAGTCAAGGTATTAGCGATTAAGGTACATGTACCAGGCGGTAATGTTAAGCTAGTAAATGATAAAGGCACCAAAGAAACAGTTGGTTTGGAATAAAGTTGAAATATTACACCATATTTTCGTTTTGTTTTGCCTCATACATTGAATTATCGAAATGATGATTGACTTTATTTGTCAAAATATGCTTAATACTTTCTTAAATATTTGATTGTTTTAGTGTCTCAATTTACTGTGCAACATTAAAAAAAATTGTGATTTAAAGCCACTTTGGAAAACGCGAGTACCGGCCTTCGGAATTAGGCAAAATTTCCGGCAGCAGGTTTTTCTTTTTGCGTGGGCAAAAATTTTCTGGGTTGATAAGGATTACAATGAGGTTATTTTTATTTAAATTGCAAAAAACAAATATGAAATACCATTTGTAACTATAAACGATACAAAAACTGTTATAAATCATTAGCTATCAGTGTCAGAATCACTTGATGAATCTTTGTCAAAGCTTGCGATTAATTCAGCGTTAATGTTCTCGCACAAAGAAAAATATAAAATCCTAATGTAACGTAACTATAAACGACATAAAAAGAGTTATAACTCATTGTCAATGTCAGTATCACTCGACAATTCCTCGCCCGAACTTGAGATCAATGTTCTCGATGGGTTCTTTTTTTTCTAACTGCTGGAGTTTGTAAATCTGCTCGAATGAAGTTAGTTGGTTTTTGTTTGCTTTCTTCTTTCTTTGTGGCGGGTAGTTATGACCATCGACGCGCCTTATACGTTTCCGCACTGTTCCATCAGGCTATTGGAAAAGAAATAGTTCAATCGCGATAATATCCAATCAGAGGTTTTGTTTACAAACCCGATTGTGAATCTCATTATTAACTTGGCAGTGAAATTGCGAGTTTCCGAACAAGTTAGGAATAATTTCGTCAAATGTTTATAAGTAACTTGTTGAATTCGAGAAAGATGTGGCGTCAAAAAATTGCCGCCGCTAACGTTCCACGGAGGCACAACCTGCGGCAATAGCCGTTTGCCGCCGCTATTCCGAAGGCTGGAGTACTGTGACAATAGTGTTCTATTCTATATATTTTAAGCGTTTATTTAAATTATGAAGCTTCGTTTGCATTATACATCCAATGGAACGATAACGATTTCTTTGGGTGTTTCTAATTAATGACATTTGGAAATATGTTTTCACGACTTAAATTACTAGAATTTTTGGAATAGTTATGAACATAAATCTCTGGTTAATTTCATAATCCAATTTAGCTGTTCTATCTGGTACATTTTAGTTGTTTATATATATTTTTCTGTGTAGATATTCGGTAGCAGCGCAGAACTTAGTATTGGCCGCACGTGGGAACAACACTGCACATGGCTGGAGAATAATGAAAACACAGGAAAATACTAATGGCATTGATCCTAAATCATCTGATCCTGCATCGTACGACGATATTTCAGTGTTTGTCATCCCTCTTAGGAATTGTCAAGAGAAACCTGAAGTTGTTCATTACCCTTTGAACTTAGAATCAAAAGAAACCTCAGAACAGTTTAGTGGGACCGTAATGAACAACACACTAGAAAGTAGCGCAGAGTCGTTGGAAAATATGCCTTTGACTAGTGTAACATCTGTAAATAATTTTGATAAACTTGACGGTTGAAGTTTTGAAAATAAGGTAATATTTAGATATTTGTACAAATGAATTTCTAAACTTTAAGCCAAATTTTTCTAATCAATTTAAGCTAAGAAAACAAATTTTTTCACCCAATATCCAAACAATTATATACAATTCTATACTTGACCTGTAACAATCTTGACTTAAGTGTTTTATATACGTAATTGCATATCGTAAGGTATTGATAGTTCCAAATTACAAGTCCTTCCTGGCCGTGATAAGTCTATTGTTTTTTTGTTCAAACAAAGACTTGTCAACAAAAAGCTCTCGGCCAGGAAGAAGCTACAGCTTTGGTTTATTATTTTACTATAGATACCATATATTTTGTATTTTTGTTGATATTACTGATATTGAAATAATTTATGATTTGTTTATATCAAAATACGTTTACGTCCAAAAACAGTAAACTATAGCAGCTTTATCTCTTCTATGGCGAGGGTGGTGGTACACGGGATGGGAAAACTTGAACTGGATACAGGATAGTACAAATGGAGTAAATGCCGGCTATATTGCCGTGACCACCACAAATCTACTGTGGTGTTGCTACCATAGTATAGAAAATTCTTATAGTTTTTGGTTATTGTGGAGAGGAGATTAACATTGTCATTGGTTGAACAAAAAAATCTCAACAGTGATCTCTTTTCTTCCTTATATTAAGTTGTGACGGTCACATCTAGGTGGCTGCTACAAATCTCATTACCTAATTCTTTAAACCTTCTAAAACATATTTGAAGAAATGTTGGGTGCTATATCTTTCACTTACATAGGAATTTACCTGTTAAAGTGCACACGTAAAAGTCCCACAGTTTATAACAACACTGTTGACTCAACATGTCTGTAACAGCGCTGTTAACATGACAGAACATGACTTGTTCTAGACCTGTAACATGCTAGAACAGCATGCTAGAACAGGCATGTTGAATCAACAGTGTCGTTCATGCATGTTATATTCATACAAAAACATTTCTGTTGGAACAATTATGTTCATAGTCGTTGGAACAACCCTATTGAACATTAGTTCATCATGCTCAAATATATGAACAACGTCGTTCATTTAACAGCGCGGTTTTTTGCTGTTATAACAACAATTGTCAATGTTGTTTACCACTGTTTGTTCGTACCATCAGCCTATAGAACAGTAATGTTTCAACAGCTATGAACAGGTCTGTTAACAATCTTGTTCAAGTTGGTCAGCTCATACGTGTTAAAGCTGTTAACAGCTAAACTGAAAAGCCTGTGAAATTTTTACGCGTGTAGCTAACTCAAACACCTATATAGTAATCCGATTTACCAAGTCTTTGACAGACTTTAAAATCTCTGCTCATTATAAATATTCTAGGACTGATTGAAAACCAAAGAATGCTTAATCCAGTCCTAGTTTTTAAGTTGGTGAACAACTTAAATAAAAGAGCAGTTCAGCACAACAATATTAATAACAATAAACATTGAAGCTTAATAATGTTGGTGTGAAGTTGCTAAAAAACTTGAATTGAGCTTATTTTTGAAACAAATCATGAGTAAACAATGTCTCTGAACATGGAAATCAAGGTACAACATTTCAACAACGCAGTATCCTCATACTCTCCCAAATGCGAACCATTGTTACCCAGGCAATTTCCACCTTGACGCGTAAAATCATCTGGTGTCAGCCAATGTAAAATACATATTATGTGTCACGCCAGGCATTTAAGGGTAAACAAACGGCCGTTCCAAAACCCTCTCCAAGTTTACTAAATAATGTATAAAGACGGAAAATTTACAACAAAAGTTGTCAAAACGTCAAAAAAGCTTTATGGTGTCAAGTATCAAAAAGTACCAGGCCTGAGTTGATAGGTGGGTTAGCGCTATCTTAGGGTTAAACTGTTTTACTTAAATGGAAGTGAAGCCACTAACATATGACATGGATTGTAATTGGTCAATCTAGTAATAAACCAGATACCAGTCTATGTAATGTTAAATTGACTACCGGTATATAATTCCTTCAATTCAGAATTGACTCAAGAATTCAATTGAATCGATTCAATGGAATAAAATGTTTTATATCATTAGTTTTTTTTCACCGGAAACTATTTTTTTTTCATAATAAAAAATTTAAATTGCTAGCGAAATGATCTATGTAACGCGTATTTCCTCAGTTTTCCGTTTTGTTTTGTTTTTAAATAAGAACTATTCTTATGAAGTTCCCTTTCATTTTTGTTCATAAAAAAAGAGCATAATATGATGGGTCGAAGATGTTATTTACCGGCTGGAAGGTCAGTACTGGAAGCTGATAATAGGGAGATTCAGATTTGACTTCCACTACCGCTACCTTCCAGAGTTTTATTTTATATCTGATTGGTTAATCGCATGAATTAAACTCATATGATTGGTTAATGGTCCCTAAATAGTAGTGGTTGCGGTATTGGTAGTCAAATCTGAATCTCTGTATTGTCTGAGGCGAGCCGAGACTGAAGGTCGAGGGAGGCTTTTGAGACTGAGGAAACCATTTTTCAGTACCGAGCACCTTAAACGGCAAATAGCGCTCTATTTTTTCCAGCGACAAAAAGCTTATTGAACAAGATCTTAAAAAATATCGAGGCCGTGTTTTGACCGGCGGTACCCAAAGCATTATTGGGTTGTTCTATCCAGTTTTCTTCCCAGCTGACCGTGAAGAAAAGTCCTAGAACTAGCAACCGAATCGAAATCTGACCGTGAAGAAAAGGCCTAGAACTAGCAACAGAATACAAATCCATTTTGCTGATTTAAATCACTTGTTTTTTCTTAATGAAACTTCCTGAAACTTATAAACGTTTAATAGACAAAATCATTATCCTGTCATAAATTTGGGAACGAAGTAAAGTATATTTCCCGAAAAATTTAGTTGTTTTAATCGAAAAATGGATTTCCATGTGACAACTAGTGCTAGTCCTTTCCCGTGTTTTCACATCATTAAGAGTAGTGTTCGCTTTTGTATTATTTTGTACAATATTTTGCACAATTCATTTTGAAATTTTAGCGGCTGTCCGTAACCTGTGTGAGCGGTTCGTACTCTTTAGGCTTACGGACTTTGTCTTATTTGTGTCAATCAAAAAACTGTATTTCAATGGACTACGGACTGAATGAAGATAACTGAATATTATTTTCTCGTGCTGCTTTTCACACTCTAAAATGATATGTATTTTTTCGTGCCACCATGTAATACTATCATGTAGTATCCAACCCCCAAGGTGTTCTTACTTGAAACTTAACTGAAAATTAAAAAGAGAAAACAAGGACTGCAAAATTAATATAAAGGAACACTTTAGATAAAACAAAATAAATTTCATGATAAAATTATAAGTCAACGATTTTAAAACATACAGCCAATGTTAAAAATCGTTTGGAAAAAATTAAAAACTCAACACACGATCTTAATGCTTAAAAAAGTTTTGTAAAAAAGCAAATATTTCTCACACTTTCAACAATTGTAGTGCAACTATCAATTTAATAAGTAATAAAAAATTAGAAGTTAATAATATACTGAAACTTTGATCTTATATAGCAATGGTGAGAGGAACTGTTGTTATCAACCTACTTCAACTAAAGAATTCCAACTTATTAACAACTCATAATACATAATCCCCTTAATATTTACTAGGAAAACTTTAAAGTAATTTTGAAGTTTAATTTTTCACTTTACATTTTTCGATAGTTTATGTCATTACAGTTGTTGGAGAACATGGTTTGGAAACTTAATCAGAATTCAATGGAACTCATTATCTATGTTATTGTCCAGGTTTATGCAAGTTTAGGGTCCTTCTGAATCACATGCACATTGTTTTCTTGGCCAAACAACCAATAGGAATGAATCGACCCAATCATTCATCCGTAAAATTGAACAATAAAAATTTCAAGCACTGTTATTGGCCATTCACCCCAAAATACAATAGTCATGTGATGCGAAAGGGACCTTAAACTTGCATAAACGTTACCCAACATAAACAAATAAATGAGTTCTATTGAATTTTAATCAAGTTTCCAAACCATGTACTGCAGTAACTATGATGTCATTTAGTAAATGTACACAGGTGAATGAAAGGTCGATATTGAGCATAAAGAGAGAAAATTACGTTGACAAAATGAGGTTGACAAATGTAGCAGCTAACAAAACTATAGGTGCGTAATCAAAGTATGTTGCTATAAAATGGTAAAGAACTCGTTGATTAAAAAATATAGCACCGGTCATCGTGACGAGGTTGACTGAGAGATGGGCAGAAAAACAACTATGGATTATTTTACTACAACATAAACTTCTTTCCGAGTTGCGGAGATACAGAATATAAAACTATTCTTTACATTAAAGCAGCTCGAATTCCAAACTTGATAATCCTGTGAGAATGGGTTGCGGTGAAGTGAGCTCTAATGCAGAATCATGACGTCTCCTGAATTGTTCGCACCCTTCAGCCTTCGTTGTTTTACTTTATATATCTGCTCTACCAGGTCTCAGTTACTTGCTGATATCAAAAAATTCCTTAAACAACTTATCTTTTTCATCTTTTTGGTGAAAATATTAACTGAAACTTAATTAACATTTAAAATTTTTTTCTGTCTGTGTAAATTGAATAGTTTACATGTTACCGTTGCCTGCATAGCATTAAATTATTCAAGAATTTCAAAAATGGATTGTATTAAAGGGGTGGGCAGAAGATGTCTAGGAGCTCTAGATGCTAACTTTTGGATGCGAAAAACATCAAGAGATATTTCAGTCTACATGGAAATAATGGAATGAATCTTTCGGACCGTACTTGTTGATCTGTAGTACAGCATTACAATTTTGTACACGCTTAACACAAAAAACTTTTCCATATTTCTTAAATATCTTCGTAGGGTCAACAGTCACCTGATGGACCCCTCCTGTACTCTCCTATATGTATTAGTATGATCTTAGTATCAATCACACATACAATCTAGCAGACTTTATTTGTTTTCTAGACTTTTTCTGTTTGTTTTTAGCATTTGTGCACATAATCATGGGAGAGGCGGCTGTTGGTTTGTTTCCATAGCGATCAATACATTTCTTAACTCAAATTTCGATTAAAAATTGGTGATGTATTCTAATCCTTAAAGAGCAGGAGCTACGTTGCGTTGACGTTGCGTTGCAACGAAGTTGCGTTGTGTTGAAGTTTCGTTGCATGAAAATTGCGTTGC
>JAOBAZ010142991.1:0-10885 GCA_026546875.1 Pteroeides caledonicum | reverse complement strand
TATTTTGAATTGTTTAAGGGGTTGTTATCTTCCAAATCTAAAATATGTGACAGAAGTGCATCATGGGGTGGACACAGGAATGGGTAGGATTCCATGGGATTATCGTGTTGAACCCTATTCGCCAATTGTGGAACAAAGACTGCATGGCATTACGGAGAATAAGGGAACAACGTAAGTGAATTTCATTCACAGATCAGTTTTTCGTATATCAGTCTCATTTTGTAAAACAAGAGGAAGAACTGACTGAAATATTAACCACGCATATAGCATGCTTGTCACCCAAATATGAATTGGATGAAAGTCCTCGCTAAAATGCAAGTGATAATAGCTTCTCAAACAGACTTGTAAATTTATTTCATTTACCATCGAAAAGTTGAAAAGACCTTGACTGTTCGTTGAATTAATGCCTTGCAAATCACAAATTGCGAAGCAATTTTCCACTTTTTAGTAAAATGCGAAGTGCTAGTTTCAGCCTTTTGCAAAGCACATAGAATTGCTAAGCTTTTCATCCTTTTGATAAATATAGTTTAATTTACTGTCTTAAATTGTCAACACATTCTTGCATATAGGAGATGGCAGTTGTACTGTATTGTTTTTATCTGCTTGGACTTGAACTGACCTGCGTTATGGGCAGGAAAGTTGAGCAGATTTTTCAGATCTATAAGCTACAGTACCTCTAGCACATAGAAATTAGACTGTAGGTGATCTGATTGATGCTCAGTTCCCTGTGGCTGAGTGGTTCAGCAGGTAGAGATGCAAACCAGCATCCCAAAAGTGTAGCTCACATATCACATGTTAGTTATGTTTTCATATTTGCTAAAAACCGCGTCTACCAGTATTTAGAGAAATGTGAAATATTTTTGTTTAACCTCTGTTTGCATCTCACAACTATGTAGAAGTATATTTATATTGTAGGTTGTCTTGAAAAGCTGATGTCAGAAAGGAATGATACTTTTATTATAAGATGCCCAACATGTAAACGAGAGACTGTATTATTAACACTTGACTCTACTCATGGTTTACCAAAAAATTTTGGGCTGCTTGAAATAGTCGCTGTGTATGAGAAAGATGATACTAAATTGGAAACTTCTAAGAGTGATTCAAAATCCTTGACTGATGATAAACCAGTTTGCAAAGAGCATGATGAACCCATGAAAGTTTATTGTCGCACAGATAATTGTTTTATTTGCATATACTGTCAGGTATAATGTCACCTATATAATTATATTACAACATACATACATGTATTTCAACATGTTGGTTATTGACAGTTTAATTGGTATTTTTAATTAAAAGCTATTAGTTTAAATCATGTGCCTTTAAAGTGCCTATGCCTTGAATTTTTTTATTGCAAAATCAGAGAATCAGAGATGCATGGTTTTATTACGGTGTTATTTATTTTTGAAAAACATACTTTTAGCTGCATTATCCAATCAGTTAAAAAGGTGGCCGTGACGGTAAAAAGTGCTCAGTGACTGGGAACGAATTTGATAAAACTAAATCCCGTCATGATAGACGCCATATAAATAACAAAATAGACCCCATATGATTATGCAATAAGCATTTCGGGTTCAGTGTTTCCCAATTTTTTTTTCAAAAAACGAGTTTGGTGACCCCAATTTTTTTCATTAAAATATTTTAATTTGTGGTCAATAGAGCAATTTTTTTAAAAATTCTACGGAACCGATTTTTCTATATAGTTAAAATACGATTTTCTAGGATTGAGGAAAATCCGTTTCCTAGAATTTTGTCGTAGAACTATTTCTCGTTTATTTTTCGTAGAACTATTTGAAATATTTTTATGAAAGAAAATTGGGAGTCTCCGAACTCGTTTGTCCAATAAATACGCTTAAAGGGCAATTCAGCGCAATTTTGAAACGTCACTGTTGCTATGTGTGATACAATTGATAAACAACGTTTGTAAATTGTTAAATGTAACTCTACTGTCATTTTGCCATTCTGTTGAAACATTTTGTGGTTTATTTTTTCTGTTCAAATTTTTTTAACTCTTAAAATATCAGGAAACTGCTACTAGCCACTTTAAGTTGTGAGATCATTGTTAAGGCCTCATGATTCCTGTATTGTATCTTTCTTTGTTGTGATGATGTCTTGTTCCATATCTCCACTAACAACCGCCCGAGATATTACGAAGACTGCCCGAGACTTAAGAAAAACTATTCTAAAAAAATAACCTAGAAGAGTAAAAATTGATTTAAATTTGTTACCACAACAAAATATGTTTATATTACTTTGTGAAATAATATTTTCTAGTTCTATACCTTGTTCGTCTTTTTACTACCAGCAGAAATAGATTATTGCTCTCGTTTTCTATAACTATGGCTAACCCAATAATCGTACGAATTTACTGTACATAAAAGCGCACTAGAAAGTTCACAAATTACTGAAATATAATGTGAAATGTTGCTTATTAAAAGTTCACAGTGCTCAATCCACTATCAGTGAACTGATGATGGTACAAGTAGTTGTACAGTTCGTCAATATTTCTACGAGTGGCGCATGTTTTAATAAGCTACATTTCGCATTATATTTCGCCAATTTGTGAACTTTGGCTAAGTTTTTATGTAAATTTGTACTATTATTGGGCTGCCTATATGCCGTAACAGTTGTTCCGGGGGTTCACTCCTATCAACTTTCCTTGCCGTCCACGTGTACCCTGGCAAAAAGAGATGATATCACATACATTACTGACATAAAAGCTCGCGAGTGTGTTCTGTTCTTTTTATTAATAATAAGTAGAAAATAACTGCCTGGTATTTTTTTGTAAGTGTTATGAAAGTATTATTGTTTTAGCATTATAAACTCTCGGGTGGTTTTTAGCAGGACTGATGTATTACTGCGACAATCTCACTAAAAACAGTATTTGTGATGTGAGTACAGTCTATATCATAAATGAAGTACCCATCTGACAGTTTTTTCGTCATATATTTATTTAGCCAATCATTACATTTTATTTTTAATGATGTATTAAACACACTAAATATTTGTTTCAGGTCTATGGTGAACATTCAGGTCATGACTGCGAATTGATTTGCAAACTAGTTAAAGCAAAGAAAGAATCATTTTCTAATATTTATGGTCAGTGTATGCAGGAATTAACAAAACTTTTGAAGGCCAAGGCACAGAATGATGAATCATTTACCTGTATAAGGCGAACGGAAATTGTTTTGGAAGAAAAGATTACTGAGCATTTTAAATTGTTGCATGCGGAATTGACGAAACGTGAACAGTGTGTGAAGAAACGGATGCATACAAAGATTAATGGGGAGGCAATGGGTCTTATAGCCAAAGATAGGTTGGTGTTTGTGCTTCTTTATATCGCAAGTTAAAACGAAATTGTGAGTGTTTTTAAGCACATATATGTGATTTTATGACATAACTGTAATCGTTTTATCCTACGTATTTGCACGTAGCATAAATGTATTTATAATATCACTAGCATAGTTCATCGGTCCATCCACTAAAATCAAGCATTCTGATTGGTCCCTGAGCGGTCGGTAACCAACAGAACGGACCCGCCAGGTTCGGCGGCGGGAATTTTTGATCGTTTTTAGTCATATAATAAATATATAGTTTATTGACTGAGCTTGTTCGGTCCGTACGTGAGGATACTGGTTCATACAAGCGAAAAAAGAACTCGACCAGTATCCTCTTGTACTGACCGAACAAGCTCAGTCAATAACATATATGTACAGGCTTATTAGACGATGTTGGGTTTTAGACGATGTCGGAGCACGCGTGTCGGACCAAACACACGATTGCGTGGGAAAATTCAAAAATTGTTGCCACCAATGGTACCAGCGGTACCATCTAAAGGCGGTGTTTAGAAGCTTGGCACATTAACAAAACAATAAACCCGTTAAGAGGCGGGTAAACATAATAACAGGACTGTAACTGCAAATGACATTTAAATGATTATAACATTAACAAAGTATATATCAGTTGATTCACAGATTCTGAAAATGATGTTCATTTTTTTCTAAAACCAATTATAACCCGATACCAGAGTATTAAATGGAACACACGCTGTGCCGTATCAAACTCATTGCCAGTTAAATAGGACATTCGGTGCCAGCCTCGCTCTAGCAATTTGGCGCGCGCCGCTTACAGTATGAAATATGGCGGACACTGACAGTAGGATGAAACGAGAAAGGAACAGACCAAAGAGATTTGTAGATGAAATAGCTACTGACAAACCACATACGAAAAAGAAAAAGGAAGCTGTAGATAACAATTTGTACGACGTTGAGATAACAGACTGAAGTCGAAGTTATCACCGACGAAGCGCAACATGGATCCCCCATTTAACGGACCTAATTTTGCCCAAAGTACTATCAGTCTTATATCAAAAAGCTCGAAATTTAGTGTACTTTTCAAATTTGGCGGTAAATCGTGTCTTACGCATGCTTAATTGACATAGCAGACCCAGACCACAGCCATCGCCGAGCGCAGCAAAACGGGAATTGCGCAATAACAAACGTTACTAATAAACCAACTTTGAAGCCAAAATGAGGGGAATAAATTTCACTTTAACCAAAATTAAATGTATAAGCTTCTTATTTATTTAATTTTCACAATTTGAAGGTAAATCGTTCATCAATGAAAAGTGAAGAATACAAAACCAGAAAATATTGTAAAAACGTACGGACAGTAAGCGCGCGCAAAAAATTGCTACATGTTAAGTTACTGGCAAATGTCATAGGCGACCTTGATTTCGGAAATCAAGGTCTATATGAGAAACGATATCTTGTTGTGAATTGCTCCAATTTTCAAAGTTATTACATTTCTAGTAAGCATAAGCATAGTTGTCTGGGATGAGCATACAACTTTTCAATGTGATAAAAATTGCGGCCACAGCACTGTTTCAAATTTCATGGGCATTTCAGCCGGGACATTTTCCTCTATTCAGATATATAAAAAAAGTTGTACGTTCATCCCGTCTTCCCGCTCTTGCTGTCGGTGTTGCTATTGACGTCTCTTTCAATATTTCAGCATTTCCCCTATATCAGATAATTGTGAGTTGATTAAACTCGTTGCCCCCTGGGACAACAAAACGCTGTTTCTGCCAAATCGGTTGGTTTAGCCATTTTGAAATGGAAAGAAATTAGTTTTTATTTCAATAACGTGCGACCAGCTCTGTTGGTTTCATGGAGCAGGCTCTACAAGCTACTGTAAATAATTGTACAAAAATACATTGGAAGACGTATTGAAATACCGCGAATAATGCAAAAGTATGCTGAAAATTAAACACGAGCTGGCTAATAAAAAGACGTACGTTTGATAATAAAAAGTAAGCCAGTTAATGATAAAAAGGAAGCTGAATAAAAGAAAACCAGTTGAATAATAATAATTTTCTGAATTAAAAAAAAACCCCGGATAATATTTTACCAAAATTGACATAAGTGATATCCGAGAAACGTCATTTCTTCCACTATTTTAAATTTAGGACACTTGCAAAATGACTTTGATGTATACCCTATCACCGCCAATCTGTTTCCGCTAATCCAACACAAATTGCACCTGTAAACATATGTACATGTATGTAGTCCATATACTAGGAAATCAATTCTACTTGTTGGAACAATTGTTCTGTTTACAAGTTTAGCCCGTCTATTTCATTTAGTGTTAGTTTAACTTGTCTAAGTAGAATATGGTTCGCTCCACTAATTAGGTGTGATATCATATGTTGTTATAGGATATTGCATGAAGTAATCCGCAAAGGAAATGAACTAAGGAAACGATGCTGGAAAGTTTTGAACAGTTCAGATTTCTCCATTCTTGCTGCCGAGGAACAGGACATGCGTGATGTAATGGATCAATTATGGAATCCAAGCAACACTTATGATAATAGTACCTCAAAGCCATTGTACAACTTGATCTGGAATTTCCAGGGAGAGTTAATTGATCGGATAAAATTGCATGGTCAAATTGTCGAAACAGCTGGTAAGTCGAAAATGTTTTGGTGTTTCGATTGAGTGAGAAATGTTTGGATGAGATCCCACGGTCACACAGTGTTTAATGGATATTCTTATTAACAAAAAGATTCGAAGTAAAATGTTTTTTAATTAAACTGCTGCCAATATTTAACAGAGTAGATTAAGAATGCTGTGATTAATATAGTGAAACTATATTTTAGTCCCATTGAATTATTAATGTCTGCAAAAAAGCAATTTTACATACAAACACACCGAGAAATGTCACAACCCGCAGCGGGTTGCGTTCGTTCAACAAGCTTGGCGCAAGCTTGTTATCAAGCTGAAACAAGGCTGTTAATTCATCAAATTTCTACAGGCTAGTGGATACCAAGTTGTTAACAAGTTGATGGCTGCAGGATGATATCAAGTTGTTAGAACAACTTGTAACAAGGTTGCTGCAATAAACAACTTGTTAACATGATAACAAGTTGCTGCAATTTGTCAACAAGGCTTGAACAAGGCTTGCGAGCGCATCTCACGTGCGGTTTGTTATTGTGAATTTTTACGGGTTTGTTTCAACTTGCGCGATTCTACGTGTCTATACACCGGACTATCGCTACTCCAGAAACCAGCAATGAATAAAACGAGTATTTATTTTTAAAAACTAATATCCGTCTGAGTTTAAATTATAGAGATACCTTGTTTATACTGTGCTAAGAGCGCTGGTGTACAATTAATTCCAGGTTCGCAGTTACGCAGTTAGAATTCCTGTAGTTAATTTTTTTCGCAACTGGAACGTGTTGGGTCATATATAGTACATATACTCATCTCAACTTTACTGCAGATGCCACAATATTACATAGGTAGCTTGTGCGTAGGTTAATAATTCCTGCAATAAAACCAAGGTTTTTATCTTGGGACTCTTAAGAAAAACGAGTTTTCTCACTGCCAAGAATACGTTACAGATCCCAGCTCGAAGGAAAGCTCTGTTCCTGACGATAACCTGGCCAATGAACTGTCTCATGAAGACGTAGTGGAAACCCTTGATAGAATGTTTGGTGCCACCACTCAAGATTCTATTGCATCAGCTACAACTCAGATTGATTTAGAATGTAGGTGAAAATGATAAATTTGATGTAATTATACAAATTATAAACACGATTACGTATTGTATAAAAAACACCCACACTGGACTTTAAAAAAACAGTAGCGCATTAAAAAATTAGATTTTAGCTTATGAGGAAAGCACCGGCACCTCTAAATTAAGGCATGTTGCGTGAGAGAAGAATCTTCGTTTGTGTATAATCAAGTATATGCATACTCCTTCCTTAGTCACGTCGTCATATACTGTAACTGTAATCAACAATTTTATGTACAAGTATTCCCTGTACAATGAAGTATGTGTTACATGTACATATTGGTACCGCGAACACAGTTATAAAATGGCTATTATTATTTTGCGCTGATCTCTATATTAACTGGATTGGCTCTGCCTTACTAAATGCTATATGTAGCGTGACCCCACTGGCCGCCATGTTGCACCAATTTCCTAATACTTTGTAAACAATATTCTTCAGTATGTGAAAAATTGTTCGGAAGGTTACACTTATCATAAATGTTAGCTTTTAGTCTGAAAGTCACTGCATTGGAAACGACAAAAAAGGAAATTGATCAAAACAAAATTTCTCTTGAATGTCAATTTGACACCCAAGAGAAATTTAAATATGACGGCCAGCGAAAACTGATCAATAGATATTTCTGCACGTGTAAATAGTTTCAGGTCTTGAATATCACATAAAATATTTAAAATGTCACGTTCTTTGTTGAAATTAATCTTTCATTAGGTCAACAACTTCTGGGAGTACAAAATAAAGAAAAATATCTCCTTCGTGGTGTACAAATATGGCCGCCAGTTGGGTCACGCAAGAGCTTAGTTCAGCCGATCCAGTTAATATAGAGATCAGTGTTATTTTCCATGCTCTTCATGTTTTAGACAGCAGTCCTCCGCGCCGCTAGCGTGCACCCGTGATTCACCTGGCCAGCATGGCCTGCGTTAACCATAACCCGCCCGGCTCGTATGATCCCTCCATCATTAAGCCCCGGCTATAATGCCTCCTCCCACCGCCGCGGCATGCGCTCTAGACAGGGGGCTGTTTTATCGATCGTAGGCATACATTAGGGACATCCACAGTAAGAATATAACGCAATGTTACGATCTATAACATCACCTAACATACCAGTGAAGTAGACCAAGAACACTCGCCGAAGCTAGGTTTATATTAACGCATATTGCGCTTGTGCATAGTTAGTATCGAAGTTATTTTAACTCGTAGTTAAGATAATGCGGTTATATTAATTTATATATTCTAATTAAAATAAGTATTGTTCTGGTATTTTGAACAACGATTTCCGCACTACAAAACTAAACTACACTTTGTGTAGTTCTTTCTGTTGTTTTCTGTTATTTTTACCACTGCACATTGCACGAACATTTTGCCATATTGTAGTAATGTTAACTGCACTTTATGTACCTGGGCTGAGTTGTTCAAAGGTGGGTTAACGCTAACCTAGGGTTGAACCTTAACCCATTGTTTTAGTTTAGAGTGTTAGAATCCACAGTTTTCGTTGAAAAGTAACACCATAACACTTGAACCAATTCACAACAGTTCTGTTAAAAAGTAACAACGTTTCACCAAAGCAAGACCAAACATTTTTCCTTCTCAATTTTCCACTAACCCAGGGTTAGGTTAACCGAGCTTTGAACAACCGGCCCCTGTAGTTATTGTAAAATGAATTCGGTGTGTATTGTAAGAGCTTAGATGAACATGTTAAATTTTTGTGAGTGTTGCGATGATATATTTACAGGTCCAGACGACGATGATCCAGTTGATGAGGAAGTTGTGCGTAAAGAGCAAGTTGATGTTGATGTTGAAGGAGGGGAATATGGTGATCATGAGAGTGATGAAGGTGCAGTTGAGCTTGTTGTCAATCTAGTACACGATAACAGCAATTTAATTAATGAATTAAGAAGTGAAATGAGACGTGAAATACAAAGACTTAAAAAGATTTCTATTCCAGGTATTAATGATTTTTATAATTCCCTTATTAAAAAATATTTTTAATAATAGGTCATTTATAAAGATGGGGATGGAGTTGTGGTGAAACTCTGGTATTTTATCTCTATCGAACTGAAAATTACGAAATCCTACTGCGGCGTTATTACAGCCTTGACTCCTGTCGAAATCTGAACACGTTAAGGTGGCTCCATACTGTTTTATGACATTTGAAAATCTATGAATTAGATGGACGTTTTGGTAGGGTTGTTTTATGTTAGAAAACAGAAATTATGTAGTCTCTAATAAAATAATATAATGTAAAGTTGGAAAAAGTTTCAAAATATTCCGTAACTGTGACGTCTCGTTATGGCTGATATTAACTCGAGAAAACACCTGGTTCCCCCTAATTTTCATTTCATAAAATATTTATAGCATTCTTGAACAATTTTGGGAAAATTCTACAGAGCCAATTTTTTGCAAATTAGCAAACATGGTTATTTTAAGGGGGCAAGACACCTTAAAATGTCGAGTTACATGGTTGCGACACAAAATTTCTTGTCATTTACAAAGAATACAAGATAAGGCTACAAGCTATATATCAATTTAATGCCTACAACATGCTCTAAAAGGATATCAACATTACAGATGACATAAACTGGTATATCCATGGGAAAATAGTTAGAAAGTCCAACAAAGCTAATTCAGGGCTCGCATTATTGAAAGTCTATATAGTAGGAAACTATACACTTGTATTTAATAATCTTCCTCCCACAGCTAATTTGTATAACAGGGTACAAATTAATGAAAGCTTTTAGTCTAGATCCCATTATGAACTTCTACACAGCATATAGAAAATCAGAATAACACAATGTTATTGAAAAATAGTTTCTTACTATATAGACTTTCAATAATGCGAGTCCTAAAATAATTTTTTTTGGACTTTCTAACTATTTTCCCATGGATATATCAGTTTATGTCATTTGTAATGTTGATATCCTTTTAGAGCATGTTTTAAGCATTAAATTAATATATAGCTTGTTGCCTTATCCTGTTTTCTTTGTAAATGACAACAATTTTAAGGTGTCTTGCCCCCTTGAAATCAAAATTGGGGGTAATCAGAAACTAGAACAAAGCCGAACACGGTTTCGAAGCAGATGTCTTCAGCTATGTGCTCTAAAAATTTCAGAAAAATTCGTGTAAACCCGCGGGAGAACAACTCAAGGTTCGGAAAAAATTGAATTTGAATCGCGGGGTTCCTCATCACCTGACATTTCCGCGCCCTTTTCGAACGCAACCAATAAGCAAAGGTGTTTACCCGGAACATAATATTAAGTTGTTTTGAACATTGTTTTGACGGCTAGAGGCAAAAAATAATTGAAATCGACACGTTCTCTAATTAGCCAATTAGCTTGGATATAATTTTCCGCCATTTCTGTTTAGCGTCATACTATGTGTAGAGCACTTTAGCCCATAACTCGGCGAGTTTTTAATGTTGTTGCTTTGGAGATCAAAGTTCTACTAGTGAGACTTCATACAGATTATTTTCCAGTTTTTCAACTTTCAAATAAAAGTGTCCTGTAACCTTAAATTGAAAACATTAAACTTATAAACAGTTTTCTAGGCTATCTGTGAGACCTTGTTGATGGCAAATTGCATGACGCTAAAAGTGCAAGATGGAAAACGTTGGTATCTGATCGTATTTTGTCCTGAAAGGAAACTTTTTTGACTTTAAAGCATTGTTATTGGTTAACCCTAAACACACAACTTTTTTATATGTATTAACAATATATTTGAACTCAGTTGTTTCTTTTTAACACGACTAAAGGCTTTTTTCCATTGCAGTCGCTTTGCCCGCGCGGGCGGAGCGTTATATTGTTTTTATCAACTTTGCAATTC
>JAOBAZ010142880.1:0-10888 GCA_026546875.1 Pteroeides caledonicum | reverse complement strand
AATAAGAAAGAAAAAGTTTAAAAGATCAACAATTCTGTATTACTGTAAACATCAAAAGCAACTGCCCAATACCCAACTGCATGGTGTGTAATGGTAGGCTACTATATCCGGGAATCACTATCCCACGATAAAATGTCGGTGAATATTGCTAACGGAAGCGGAAAAAGACCACAACGAGCCGTACCAAGGCAGGGCTCTGGTACCAGGGGCACCCGGGGCACGTGGGGCGTACCTGGGCCAGTGAGCTCGATACTTACTTTATATCTTTGGATGGCCGAGTGACGCCAATTTATAATACACCCTTAATTCGATAATTACGTCATGAATGGTTTTTGGCCTCGGAGCCTCGCTGTCGTGAGTAAAAGACGCAAAGCGATTGGCTAACGTTTCATGGGAGCGAGGCTTCCAGGCCAAATGACGTAATTATCGAAAGGGTGTATTGTAATACGTCATTTCCAGTCCTTTTGCTCGTTTTCGCACGTACTAAACCATACGAAACTTTGCAAAAGACCGAGCAAAAGGACTGGAAATGACGTATTACAATTATAAACTTGGCGTCACTTACCGGTAGTGCGAAAGTCCTCGAGATCGCCCGCCAGTTATATAACTCGAGCTCACCGACCTGGGCCAGTGACCTGGGCGTACCTGACAGCTGACCATGACGAAGCGCTTCGCCCAGCTTTTTCCCGCTACAGTCGCCTAGAATTTTTTTTAAAAATTGGGTTGTTTATTGCCGTATGTTTAATTGTTTAAAATATTTCTTAAATTAAAATGTTTTGAATCATATTTTGCTTGTGGCTTTATTTCGCGTCGCATTGCTATTCATTTTACGCATTATATTTGCTCCTGTTTACGTCATTCTATTGAAAAAGGCAAATTGTTGTAACCCTCGCTAGTTTTCTAGTTCTTGTATATCTAGAACTAGAAACTATATAGAACTAGAGTGCTAATTAGGAGGGACGTATTCATATATTCGTTTCCTGCTCGACAATAGTTATTGGAGTATATGGTAACTCGATTAAAGTTCAATAGAACTCGCCATGTTTGGGTTGTTTATGCAAAATTATGGTCTTTTAAGCGTCATGTGCGTACTGTACTTCGGGGTGAATGACAGTGCTTCAAAGTTGTATTGCTCCATCTTACGGCGCAATGATTATCAAGTTGTCTTGCAACATGAAAGTAAAACTGAATTCTCTAAGATTAAAATATTTAACTAATTCAGCTTTATTATTATTAACCAATTTATTTGACTAATTTAATTAATATATTATTAACCAACCTGTTATTTATAAAGTAGAAAATATGGGTATAAAGCATTTTATAGCATTGTGCGTGTCATTGATTAAACCCGCCTCAGCCGTTTCTCATGACAATATAACAGCTTTATTTCTAGGTATAAAAATAAAACATATAGTCAGGGCAATTTGATTGGTAACTCTAGCAACATTATTCCGAATTTCAGACAAAATAAAATGGCTTCCCCGTTTGTTTCGATTACGAAAAATGAAATCGAATTAATTAATGAGTATATAATATGAAATAATAGTTTAAATGGTATATGCTAAAACAATTATTCACTTCAGTGTCGGATATCTACCTCGACGTTGTGCGTCTCCACCGAAGATGTCCGACACTATACACGTCCACTTGAGTTTTAGACAAAACGAAATGCCTTCCAAGTTTGTTTCGGTTACAGAAAATGAAATTGGGTACTTATTATTAAAATTTAGTATTATTATTTTTGTGCACCAAGTGGCAAGTTTAGTACTTTTGTGCGCCAATATGTGCGCTGGTAAACACCACTGTGCACGAAACATGTAAAACTCCGATCTATTCATTCCAGACGGGCGTACCTAATAGATCTCTTCCACTGTTCACCTTCACTTCGCCTAATAATTGCTAATACCGCAGTAACAAACCTAATCGAAGTAAAATAACTCTACTGTACATTTCTAGACCATTCCAAAATCTCGATCTCGTGCCTACACAAACCTAAATCAATCAAGGCAAGGCTCGATATATTACTGAAGATATTCTAGACTTTGGCAGAAAAGTGAAAGTCCCAATGACATTTTATTTTTTTGGATATTCTGTTAGCTCGCCATATGGTGATGACAGTTTTAAAATATTATTGTTTTCTGACAAGGATTTCCATTTAAAAATCCCTTGCAAATTTCGTAAATTGTGCCATTTCAATGCGAAATGAACGGACGAGAGAAACAAACTTTTGTTTATGGCGGTTCTCGAGCAATTTTTCGATATGAGGCATAAAGAATCATGCAAATCAGTATTACAGCAGCCTTAAAATTGTTTCGAACACCGGCATACGATTGTATATCAAAATTTGATCGCTATTTGTAACGTCATGGCTGCGCGAATAATTTCGCACAAATCAAAGTTTGTTTAGTATGGGGTTGCTAACATGGTAGAAGAGATTCTTGCAGTTTCCGGTTATTATTGGGACTAAATAAATGTTGGTTGCAATTGGTCAGTAAATTCTCAACAGTTATCTCTCCTTCCGTTTTATATATTAGCATGATAAAATCACTGGATGCTGATTGGTTGAAAGGAGTACAGCTATTTCATTAATTGTACTACAATACAATTAATGATTTTTCAAAAAAAAACAAAATGGCGAAAAGATATTTAAATTCAAACGACACAACCAGAAAAATAAAAAGTAAGGCGTTAAACGAAAATACTGAAAAAAGTACGAAATATAATTAATGGAATGAAAGTTTGGCAAAACTGGGCTTTGGGAAGAAACTTTGGGGTTAGCAATGAAAATTATGTCCCAGAAGATCTGGACAAAGCGCTTCAAAAATGTTAAATTTTAATTTCAATTTTAATAAAAATATTTTTAATTTTTATTAAAAAATCAGTGGTATCCATAGAACCATATTCAGCAAAAGAATGAGGTGAAATGACGTACTAGAATTATCGTAAGTGGTTTCAAATCATTGTCTTCTAACTCACTGGCTCTCGATGGCTCTTGCGCGATAGTGTATACCACAATATATGAATAAACGAGTTGTTCTGTTAATTATTAACATAACTTTTAGGTGAAGATACACAGGTCCGTTGGCACAGTGATTTTATCGCTGGTCAAATCTTAGGAATATTTAGGGTTAAAATTAAAGGCGAGGTGAAGACCGTTCTGCGCATCGGTTCTGCTCATACGAAACGGGAACCTCAGTGCAGATATAAAATCTTGCAAATAATTGTCCAATCTTAGGAACGTTTTCTGAATTAAAAGTCTGGTTTATTTTCATTTAACAGTATAGCAAACTGAACAGTTTAGGATATCTAGTTGGTATCATATCTACAAATTTAAAACTTTTGAATGTAAACAAAGCCTTTTAATGCAAAAGGATATTTAGGGTTGGATTTTAGTTCGAATCCTGCTCATGCGTTTCTTGAGTAAAATCTTTTAATTTTTTTCCTTCGTAGTTTTTATTGTCGTAGTTTTAGTTGGAAGTTGCACGATAAGTTGGATTTAGTTCTACTTTCTGCAACAAATTTCGGTGAGTTCCACCATTGCGGTACGTGTAACATCCTTTCATGCAACTTGTGTCGCGCAGCAAATTTTTTCCACAAGACAAGTTGCACCAAAAAATTGCAACGTGTAACAGTACCTTAAATCCAACTTATCGTGCAACTTGCAACTTAAAAAATCAAGTCTAACAGGGAGGTGTTATACGATAAAAAACATAGTGCAAATTCTTGCAACAAACTGACATGGTCGGATCCAGCACTAGTGCACCTAGTTTGCATAACAAACAAGTTGGTCAAAATAAAATTTTGATTGGCTAAGCAGTGATATGCAAATTAGGTGCACTAGTGCTGGATCCAGTACCTTTAGAAAGCGTTAAATTGGTTTACTTTCAATCTGATTGAGTCAATGACAAAAATATTTTGGATTCATCATATAGTTTTACCGCAATCGTTTTACCGTTTCAAAACGAGGAGAAATTATAGCCATATATTTCGATTAATTTCAGTAAACCACGAGTTGTTAATTTTAATTATTAGCCAACTTTTACGTGCATGTTACCTATACGTCGGTATTTTTATCGCTATGTAAAACTTCACTCTGGCACAGAAGTAGCACGAAATACTGGCCGAAATCTGATTGAAAGTTCAATCGTTCTGCAAGTTTTTTGTTTTTTCACAGTATACGTAGTTAAGAGTAAACCGCGTAAGTTTAACTGAATCCCAACCGAATTCTCGGTAGTCGAGTGGTTGAAGTGTTGGCTTTGTACGCGGCGCGTTCGTTCTGGTTCCTGCTACGTGTTCGGTCTTTTATTTAATTTTTTCCTTGTAGTTTTTACAAGTTCTTACTTACTAGTACATATAGAATCATTAACATTTCATATTAACAATACACAGTATTACAGTATACCTCATTGTCGGACCTGTAAACATTAGAACAATGTTTGGTGTGGGACCTATAAGAGGGAGGTAATGGGGGGGGGGAGTGCCAACCCCGAAGCACGAAAAATTATACTCAACGATCACGAGACATGAAAAATATCTATCCATTTCGACATCGTAACACGCTAAATAACGACCAGCTTAACGGACACGAAGAACGAATAATAAAAATAAATATTAAAGTACTACATGTAAACACGCTGTATTACATATTTGTCTGTCTTTGGAGATTTTCTGTTTTCAACGCTGTACAAATATATCTTAGCAGTTATCTGTGGAAAGTCTGGGCTTTGAACGGGTGTTGCCAACGTAATTATACACAGTATACACATTAATTTAAGACATTTTATCTGTAGGTAAATACTCACTTGATAAAATGTATTTTTTATCCATTAAGTATACAAAACTTAAATAGTACAGAACATGACAAAATCTTACAAAATCACAAATTGCTTTATTTCGAAATTCACTGGCTTATCGATATATTTTGCGGCTTTTCGACAGCTCCATTTCGATACTCGTCCCCAGTCTCACACGCGGTAAAATTCATGATGGCGTCTGGCTCCATTTCAATATAGCCGCATGTGTATTGTGTAAATGGTGTAAAGTTTCAGGATTTATATAGTTACTCTGTGATTTAGTGGCGAGAGCAGCGAAAGAAGCAGCCTCTAGCTCTGGTGAACTCTATTGAACGTTGCCCTCCTGTACTTGGCCGCAGGTGTGTGAGGAGGCAGGTTGTTTTGTGTGAAATTAATAGAAGACAATGTTCATAATTAGTCCTAGTAGAAAATATCGAATTATGAGATGTCGCGAGTTGTTTTTCTTTTTGTTAACTTTCATGGTGGTTCTACCGTTAATATGCAACCGATTGAAGTTTTCAATCTACTATGGAGTAGTTTGGCCAAGAAATATTACCGAGGATACCATTCACTTAAAGCAAGAAAATAATCAAAGATTTACACAGGCCAAACAACATCTTCAGTTTCTTAAAGACCAACGTAAGAGCTTGTCTCAGTATTTCAAAGTTGCACCGCCTACAAATCAAACTGACATCGTTATCACTGTGATTACAGTCTCGAGAAAAATTGCGAGCTATAACCCAAATTATTTAACACAAACACTTTGCAAATTGTCAGAACAACTGTTGAATGTTGCCCAATCGATGCGTTTTAGTTTTGGCTTGATGGTTTGCAACGTTGACAGCTGGCCAGACGATTACAATGAATCTAAAAACCTTTCGCGTTTGTTTTTCACAGTTGTAAAGTACAAGTCTAAACAGTTATTAGAAATTAATAAATTTGAGAAAGAGAAACAAGATTACACATACTGTTTGAGGCAATCACTTAAATACAACCCTAAATATGTCTTGCTAATGGAGGATGATGCCTACCCAAGAACTAATATGCTGGAAATTTTGGAGTACAGTATACAAAACATCTTTGAAGGCAAAGTTAGCATGTTTTCAAGGCAACAGAACAATGTTGCATACCTTAAACTATATCACCCTGAGAGACTTCTTAATTTTTTAAGTATGGAATACTATAGACTGTTTGAACTTGTTTCAGCTATTTTGATATTGTTTACTATTTTTATTTTGCTCAACAACAGGTTTTTTCGTATATATATTTCCTGGAGGTTTTATATTGTAAGTGCAACTTTTATTGTTTTGTTAGCTCTTGCTATTGGGCGACAAAACTTTTTAGTTTTAAGAAGAATTTCCAAACATTTGCATTCCTTTGTACCTGCTCCAAGTTGTTGTACTCCTGCCAATCTTTATTCATATGATGGTGCTATAAAGATGATTGATTCATTTTCTGGTAAAACTAGTTACCCTGGTTATGCAAAAGATATGCTGTTAAATGAATTCTTGAAAGAATCAAGCTTCAAGGCTATCTATGTAGAGCCAAACATTTTCCAACATATTGGACAATACTCCTCTTTAAGAAAAGGAAGTGTTTTAAATCCATATGTTGTTTGAGTTATTTTAAATATGTGTAATATATAAATAATAAATATTAATAATAATATTTAACAATTATATTGACTGAAGGTGAGATGAATATTGGTGAATAAAAACTGACAGGAAGTTGAGGTTTTTATGAATGATATTCACTGAGCAAATTATTGTTTTTGTATAAATACAAGTGGTGATTGTTTGAAAAAATAAAACCACAAGAATATGAAATTAATGTAACTTTTTTGGTCCTCATATTGACAAATTGAGCTGCCATTACTAATCAGGTGACTATAGCAAAATACTCAGAGGTAGGTTGATCAGTCAGACCATGTCATTTTGATTAATCACTTGTTGTATTTATACTAAAATTAAATAATATTTCAGCATTAAATTTTTACACTGCTATGATTAAACAATACCTGTAACAAAAGATACAACAAAAAAGAAATTTGTAGTATATAGCTGATTGATAATTACGGATATATATATTAGTGCCATACAGCAGATTACAGCTTCTGATTGGTTAACCGGGAGATGGACATTTTGCAATATTCACTGCACTACAAACCAAGAAATCTCTCAAGCCACAGCAGGATGTGTTCGGAACAAGGTTGGCGCAAGTTGGTTATCAAGTTGTAACAAGGTTGTTGCTTCATCAAATTGCTACAGGTTTGTGGATATCAAGTTGTTAACAAGTTGGTGCCTGTGGAATGATATCAAGTTGTTAGTACAACATGTAACAAGGTTGCGGGATCAAACAACTTGTTAACAACATGATAACAAGTTGCTGCAATTTGTCAACAACTCTGGAACAAAACTTGTGAACGCATATCGCATGCGGCTTGTTACTGCAACTTGTAGCAAGCTGATGACAAGCTTATTGCCACTTGGGCGATTTTATGCTTGTAGGCGGTATATATAATCATTATCATACATGGCAGACCAATTGCTCGAAAAATTCCAGATAGAGTCGCGGCCTAGCGTGGAGAAAAATATGGAGAAATTAGGCCCCATGAAAAAATCATTAGTTTATCATCCCCGCTCGCGTGCTGAAATCGTCTCACGTCAAATAATTTTTTATTTTTTAATTGGCAAAATTTTGATAAAATACACTATATACTTCGTCAGCAGACGATAGAAATCACTTTGTGCCGAACTTGTGAGCATGTACAATATTTCCATTGGTATTGTCATTATGTTCAACGTCTGAACATAATGGCTATACATGTAGAACATAGAACCCCTTATTATAGCTCCTGTGGACTGCATCATTCATATAAAGTTGGGCTCATGCAGTTCATTTGAAAAAAATAAAAAATAATTAAAAAATTCGCCCTCCCTCATCACTTTTTTCTGATGGGTAGGATGATAAACTAATGATTTTTTTATTAGGCCTTATGTTATGTTTTAAAGATGAATTAAATGGCAAAAACCAACCAAATACACGACATGGTGTACTTCTAGGCTCATTGAAGGAATGAAGTTCACTTTTTCCTTGTGTAAAAGAAGTATTTCAAAGAAAACGTCTGTTTTCCGAAGCTTCAAGTGGCCGGGAAGAACATATTAAAAGTACAATTTACGAAATGGCAACTGTTCATGTTGAATTAGCCGGTAAAACCCAACGAAGCCTTCTAAATGTTGCTTCTGGATGTTGACTAAAGGTATGACACACATTTTTTCCTTTTGTGAGCAAAGAGAACGTCCGTTTTCTGAAGTTATAATTCAGTCTCGGTGAATATTGCAATATTCACCTCGACTTTGGTAAATAAGTACCATATATTTAGCATTTACTCAAAGTCGGGATAGTACGTTTTAACAAATTTGATTGGTTACTCTAGTTTGGAATATCCACCACTATTCCGAGTTTCAGACAACAGCTTGTGGGATAGTTCGTTACGCGGACGCATGCACAGATAGTGTGAAGCGAAGTGGGACCAGAGTGCTCAAACTTCCAGGAAGGTAGTGAGCATGCATTGCATTATCGCTTACGGGCACCCGTACATGAACTTCACGAGTGAATAAAAGTGGAAACAAAGTCGAGGTTTTTATGAATGATATTCTGAGGCAAGTAGTTGTTTTAGTATAGCGGTAAATACAAATGGTGGTGATTGTTTGGAAAAGGTAATTTTTTGGAAAAAGTAAGATTACGCCGTCGCATTCAAGATTTGTTAATATTGGATCTGGCAAATAAATATTGTAACATAATAAAACTCATCTTAACTTATATTAAATATGTCTTGAAAGTCCAAACTTGCTAAAGAGTAAAGTGCGGGTCAAGACCTTATCTAACGCACCCAGTGTACAGACCACTGGTACCGACTACAGCGAAACAATTTTTGAGCTAAGTTAAACGAAATAACGAAAAATGAGACAAATGAACTACTGAACGTTCAACGAAAATGAGAGACATACACACTCCGAAAAATTTTCCCGCCAAGGGACTACCACTCTGAGGTACTTTTACGTTGAAGCCACGACAACGTACAAAAGGACTAAAATTTATCCGTGAGGGCATTGCTAGGCATATGAGAAAAATCCAGAAACATTGACATTGTTTTAGATCCGGTACTTTAAAAAGCATTTGGTAAATAATGTTATTTGTGGTTAGCGTAGTTAAAACGACATGGTAAAGGAGAAAAGGAGTGCAACTGACAGCCGGTTGACGAAAATTTAGAGAGAGAAATATACGAGAGTTTTGACATTTCTTTGAAGGGCTTAATTGTCTTGGGATGGCCAGACCATGGGGCAAAAGTCTCAAACGGCGATACAAAGTGATTAGGTACCGAAGGAAATCTGGCTGCCAACTGCCACCCAGGAAGATTAAGTTGATTTTCCAAGTATATATTAAGTATTTTTAAAGATAAGAACCAGTAATTTGAAGAAACTAAAAATATTTTGATATTTTCACAGACCAATATAATTGAGTGTCATGGCATGAATATATTTACCATAGTCAATTCAGTTGCACTGACATTGTAAAGTGCCTGATGCTATTGTTGAGTCATGAGAGGCCACTGCATGTCATATGACATTCATATATAGTGTAAGTAACTGCTATACGTTCAGCGGTTGCTAAGTTGAACAAAAGCTGGGTTGTTCCTTTAAGAGTAAAAATGTTTCTATATATGTATATGCTAGACACCCGAATATATTCAAGTCCTCTAACGTATGTCGTTGATAAATGCCTTAAGTCATGCAGTATTTGATTTGAGGCAAACGAGTTTCAAGTCTACATGTCTTACCATAGGAACCCAAAACTTAGATATGTGTGACAAACGTAGTATCTCCCCAGTTTTGAAGAGTTTGGTGGGGAGAGTTTCAGATTATCAGCAGAGTTTCCACTGGCCGACGTGAATTTCTCTGCAAGGAGCTCAAATTTTCTTTATTTTTGATCAAATTTCCTTCCAAAAATCCCAAAATTTCCTTCCATTTGCCTTCCTATTTCTTTGTCATAATAAACATTTTTTATAAATGTACCTTCTGCAACAACATGAACGATAGCGTTGGATTGGGAATCTTTTAAGTGAAAAAGCTAATAAATCCAGTAGTTTCCTTGAGTAGTTCCCAGTCCTTTGAAAATCGCAAATTATATGAGTACGTTCCTGGGAGCGAGTGGTCTTGTCATCTATTTTATATAGGTAGGAGCCACAAGCTAGATATATAAGCAACAGAACTAAACAAAACAATCTACCATTATACATTAAATTAATACACACAATTATAACAGCGAGCACAGGAAGGTGACACCCTGTTTTGTGGACAGTCAGTCACTGTCCTCTTACTGCTTCTCTTCGCCATCTGACAAGTTAAGTATAATTGGAGTTTTCAACTGAACATTCGCACTATTAAAAGTACAAAACTGTTCACAGTTCAGTGTTTTAGAAAACAAAGCGTTAAACCGTCGCGACATATTTGCATAATTGAGTTGGCGAGAAACTAGAAAAGGAACGTGGGCGCATTTTAGTGCTCACTGCCAATACCCGGCCGTCTATCGGCCATGGTCTGCAGGTCTGGGGCTAAAAAATCGACCAACTACTGTCTAATGTAAAATTTTCCGAGTTATTTACATTCAGTTTAGTTGTTTATTTTTTACTTAAATCCAATTAATAGCGGAAAAATAAATTTCCTTCCCATTTTTTCCCCCTGGTTTGAAATTCCTTCCAAATTTCTTCCGGAAACGATTTCCTTCCAAATTTCCTTCTAGGCAGCCAGATTTCCTTTTGGAAGGAAAAATCCTTCCAAGTGGAAGCACAGATTATCAGTCTATTTTTGGCACCCCCTGGTTGTCGGGCTACCTATGGTCTTACCGTGAATAGTTTGTAAATATAATCTGCTTGTATCGCTGAGAAATGCTTTGAATTATGCATGGTACTGATGGATTTTCTAAACTTATTAATTTACCATACGCTACTATAGATTGTTAAAGGGTATGTGTAACAAAAATTTCGTTTGCCATATAGTGGTTTCATTAGGAAGACTTTTTAAAAGGGTATTTAA
>JAOBAZ010142769.1:0-10889 GCA_026546875.1 Pteroeides caledonicum | reverse complement strand
ACTTGCTCACTTGTGATTAGTTGTTTCAAGTCTTGCCAGGCTTTATTCTGTTCAGCACTCCAAGACCACATTACGTTACCATTCAGGTCACGAGCATCACAGGCACCACCCCTTCGGGTTTTTAACATGATTTCTTGTGAACACCTGAGATCAGGCAACCTTGTTACCCTGCATGATTTTCTGTTTTTAAACATGCGCTCGAGATTTTTCCGTTCGAGAATTTCGTTACTCTGTCATAATCTACAGTTGCTAAGAAATATAAAAAAGTCACCTAATGTATCATTGCCTTCTTAAAAAATTGTTCATTTAATACTTTCCGCTTTTTAACTACAACCGTGGGATAGAAAGTGATTGTGTACATTTTATTGACATTTTATACATTGTTACAATCAGATTTCGTAGCAAAGCTTATCATGGCGTGTCATAACACCTTATTTAACAAAAAAGAAAGTTTCGACAAGACCAGAATTAACAAGCAATCGTAAAAAAAACGGTTTAATGACCTTATACTAATCGTATGAGGTTTCGGTCAGTACATCCGTCTTGTGGACCACTTTACTAAAAGATCTTTGCATGTGATCCAACTTATTCCAGTTTTAAGGATCTATCGTTTCTCGTATCCATGCAGTGTAGTATATATTTACTTTATCTTGGGAAGAAAGTTGTCTTTCACGATTTACTCGAAGGATTTCGGTATATGTTTATTCTATTAACGAATAAGTGAATTGGGATATTCTGTAACAAAATAAATAAGCTTATATTATTTAACTTTATCATAAAGCAAATGATTTTATTAGCTTACTGTAGAATGTTTTAGAATTCCGTAATGTTCCAAAAAAAAAATTAAAAAAAACCCCAACCTTAGTTTAATGGGAATAGAGTAACCGCCGTGAACAATGTAAAGTGCATTATACATACCAGAAAGGAAACAATTTATTAAACCATTATGGACAGCAAAATATTGATGCACACAAACTAAAAACTCTCTAGAAAAAACTTTATGGACAGACATACAACCTTGCGTGGACTCGGCGCAATATTTTATTAGAATTCAATTTTATCAGTAAACAGTTGAATTTGTAACGTAAACCGAGTGGTACACTTTGAATTATTTCTTAATAACAACAATAGTGGACACGATCCAGTAAGTGGACTGGTTTTTACTGCCTGCAAAAAATGCGCGTGGATACATGCGCAGCTCCACAAACTTCAAAAGTTTCGACTTAAGTGGCCCTTCTGCATATTTCTGTTCTGTGGTTTAAATATTATTTGGATTGAAGACAACTTTCGTGTTTACTCTAACGTCAATGTAGTATATTAATCTTATTTTACTGAAGAAGATCCAGGATTGATTGGACTAATAGAATTAATGGCAATCCAGGTATAGTAAGGAAAATCTAAGTGATCACACAACACACACACACATAAACACAGACACATAGACACACACACACACATAGACACAGACACATAGACACATAGACACATAGACACATAGACACACACACACACACACACACACGCGCGCGCGCACACACACACACACACCCCACAATTCTTTGATGTCACACATACAAGGCATACAGTTCAACAGTGGGTTTAGTGTGCCAAGTAGGTCATGCAAGTTCTGTCTGTCTATCGTAACATTGCATTAAATTAAACATTGTAACTCTACCTAGCTATTACACAAGAATTCAGCTAAAAGTTAAGTCGACAAATTAAAGTTATATATATACGGTATATATACATACAGAGAAAATTAATAAGACCCGTCTTTAGAACCCTGACAGCTGTCATTACGAACATTACCAGGCGAAAGTTGCATGAATAGTAGAATATGTTTTTAACATATTTAAAATTTCTTCGTCTGCCTTAGACGCATACTTCTTCCCTGATTATAAGAACCCTGAATTTAAAGAACCTGTTCGTCTAAAGATATCAATTTATAAACATAGCTCTTTTACATATGAACTTATTTACAAAAAGAACTGAGAATTGAAATATCTACTAAAATGGCTCATGTGATCACATACACACGATACTGACCAAACCAGGCTTATTTTGACATCAAATTAATACACAAGTGTCTGGAGTACCATTCATGTCAGAATCTGTATTATATAGAAATTTTCAAATTTTTGAAAAGGAACTTAATATCAAGCTGTTTTTTTGTATTGATCTATAAACCAATAGAGAATATTTTTAGGACTTTATCAGCATTTCCGAGCAGGCAACATTAATCTTAACAGAGAGAATTATGGATTTCTATATTTATGGAGTTAAAATTGTAATTGTTGCGTATTGTCTTTCTATACTTATTGCAAATGTTTTTACTTTTAAAAATGATTTTATCATTAAAAATGTTCGTAGAGACAATTTTAATTCAGAAGACAAAATTATTTATACTAAAAAAAACTTTATATACAAAATATTTGGTTAAATGCCCGACATAATTTCATCTTATGTCCAAGTCAAAACAATTGTCATGGATTGTAATTACCAGCAATTAAACTCCGAAACGTTGTAAACAATAAAGTTTTCATTTTATTATACAAGCCTTCGTGGTCGTGACTAATTCTAAAGATATAATAATTTGTAATGAGGCTTTAAGATAGTTCGGTTCTACATATTATAAATTGTCATTGAGTTCAATGGTGAATTTTTTGGCATTGAGGTTACAGTGGTGGGTTAACAGTGGTCAATATATTTCATATATGTTATATTTGGTTAAACATTGGACATAAACTCATGTTGTCCTACCTAACCTACATATAATATGCGTACATCACTTTCAAAATCAAAGAAGTCAACTTACGTTCCATGGGTTACCTGTGGCAACATCTCTAACCGAAAGAATGGATAACCTGTTGCACGTAGCAACCGATAAACGACAAAATGACGTCAAGAATTACAAAATGGAAGAAATAGAACGCTTGAAGCCCGTTAGGAATGGAAACTGTGGGCGTCTGTACATAATAAGATAATAGACAAGATTAATGTTTAGCGAAGGAAGTCTACCGGATTAAGTATAAAGCGCTGAGAGCTGGTACTTGACAAACGATATAACCATAGCGGGCAAAGGAATATTTCATATGTCAGTCAAAGATTTCCGATCACTTAATCACACGAGCAGCGGCGACAAAATAATTTGATTGTTTAACCCCACTTAATCTCAAATCAGTTTTTGCAATAGGTGAGCCTGTGAGTTTTGATGTGGTGAACTGCAACAAAGTGACGACGTAACTTCCTGATAAAACTGTATAAAAGACCGCGAGAGAGAGGAGAACACCAGTAGATTGCCGAAGAAGAAGCACACTCGTTATTTTAACTAAAAGCAAAGAAGAACCAGTTAAAGAAACCATGACAACGACAACGTTGGCGATAGCAGTTATCGTAGCAGTGTTTGCCATGATTATGCCAAGCAGCGAAAGCCTTCCTGACTTGGAAAAGATTTTTCAAAAAGAGTCTGCACAAGGAGAATACAAACAGGTACAGAGCTAGTCTTTTTCTGTTTGAAAGCCCAATTAATTTGTTTCGAAACTTTACTTTCAATCAAGTTAGCTCTCGCAAATGTAATTCAAACTCTTTAGAGAATACAGAGCAGTTAAAATAGTTAAAATACAGGGAGACAATGAGAAGCAAAAGGAGCAACGCCTATTCAAAGAATTGCGTTTACACAAACGAGACCCCAGAGAAGGACAAATATCTATTACAAACATGAACTAAAACGCAAAAGCAATTAATCACTGTAATTGTCTCGTTTGTTTATCTCGTCATAACAAAAATATTATCACTCTATTTAAACAACACATGTACTTGTTATTTTCCTGTTGTATATTTATCTGTTAGTATCTACATCTTAGCATTGGACACGCACATGATAAAATAATTAAATTAAACGCAAAGATCTATGGCCAAAGTCCAGTTGACATGCATGCGATTTTTGTAAACGAGATATAAAAACAACTGAAAATGAAACAGAGCATAAATGCAGGCGGCACAGTCGAAGTTATATCGTCTAGAAATATTTCACTTGATTGAATTTCTGTTTATCATTTCATTCAACATAAATGACGTCCTCTTTTTAAGCAACTCACCAAATAACTTTTTCTTGAACAGTCTCGGAAGTCTTTCTGTTGTGTTGGAAAGCTCTCAGTTAACACTTAATCAATTGAATTTTCACTCTACTCCAGACTAACCTAACAGGCAATAAAACATTTCGTGATTCTATTCATCCTTAGAGAATTAATCCTACAAAGCATGGTGAACATCTCTGGTGTTATACAGTCTCACTGCACACAATTTTACTTCAGATTTACAATCTAGATTTTAGCTATAAATTGGTTAAGTGTCTGCAATCTGCCAATTGTTTATTACCCCTTTCAAAAGTTGGGTGGTCACAAGTAAACATTGAAGTGTCTCACCCTAGACAACTTTACTAGACAGGGAAGAGTGAATGCATTAATCAAATAACTCTGCTCGTCGCTGAAGTCAGGCTCTTTCTTTTCCCAAGACTTTGTCTACTCAAAGAAAAACCGAAAAAGGTGAAAAACGGTTTGAATCAGATAATCTCCAAAGCATGCACGTAAACTAAAAAATATCGTTGAAAGAAGCAACTATAGGCAACAAGCTTTCATGCAAAAATACTTTATCTGCCAGTTAACAAACCTGTCGCAACTGCTGCGCAATGAGCTTAATTGATGAAGCCAGAAATAGAAGGAATTTTATCACCAACTCCCGACTTGGGCTGTTATAACCGCCCAAGTATACATGTTAAAATCTCAGGTGATTGCAACAAGAACCAATAGCTGTGGTTATTGTTTTAACATGTATGAACAATCATGTTAACAGTCTTGTTCAAGGTGGCCATCCGCCGTAGTGAAGGCGACCACTTTAATGATGTTCAAGGCTCTTGCTAAGGATACATTTTTACGTGTGTAACTGCGTTGGTTCAGAGCAGTGACCCACAAGCATCATCTAAGATCTAGCTTCGAACATTGCCGTCTTGATACTTAACGCTAATACACAAAATTAATGTACGTGATTTTCTCTCATCAGGAAACGACGAAGTTTCGTGAAAAAATATCTGCCCTTGAAGAAGCTCTAGAAAAGCTCGCAAGTGTGAAAAAGTTTTGTGAGCATGCGCCATCGAACCCGTGGTGTATCTACAGACAGTCTCTCCTTCGTAGTGGGCAGAGAAACCTGACGAAGAGAAGTTTGCAACTGAATTGTTGGCCAGGGGTAACGGTGTGTAAAAATATCATGGCCGACGTGAGTCGACCACAGCCGTTTAACATCGCAAAGTTGAAAAATTCTAAAAAGGTGGTACGTGGCTTTAGAAGATGTAGACCAGGCATTGCCCACTGTCCTAACGGAAAGCGGGAATACAACAAAAACAAGCCCGCAGTTAAACAACACTGTCCTCCTGGCTTCCCATGGTGTAACTATTGAGCAAGAGAAGAATATCCAAATAGACGAACGGTTTTACGGACACAGAGTTCTTATTTAAGCATTAAATCTAATTAATTCTAGTTGATATGTAAACCGTAAACATATAATGATTATTTATAGGTTTTAGGAGTTTAAGAGTAATTCAATAAAATATTTTTATAGAATGTTGTTTGTATATATTTCGTAATCAAAATACGGGGCATTGGAGGTATAGAGGTTAGTTCCCTTACTTTGCTCTTTTGAATAATTTCAAAAATGAATCACATATTCTAAATAGCCTACAAGGAGGTAAAAATGTTGAAATTGATTAAACTTTAAAAATCAGTATTGTTTCAATCAAAAATATCAAAGTTACTCGACATCAGGAAAAATCTTAATTAAACACAAAACTTCCACGGCAAATTTTTAAGATTTTTATCGTATTGTATTGTAATATTTCATACATTAATAAGACTGAAAAAATAGCGTTCCCAGGAGCAAAAAGTGACCACAACTGAATAAACGTTCCTTGCTTTATCTTCACCCTTGCTGGCCTTAGCGCGCAAAATTTCAATCCGATTAAACCTAGGTTTGGTCAGGGCAGCACGACTGTTTTTAAAGGCTGGTTTACACGATACGATTTGTTGTATACGATTGTCATTTTGGTGGATGTAATCAAGTGGTATAGACGTATAGCTCATACAGATTCTCATAGAAATTCAAGTCCCGGATGTTGTCCGTCTTGTCCAAGGCCGAAAGTCGTTTTAAACGAGTTTTTAACTATATAATTCAGAATGTTTTTAAATATATTTCAGAATGTTTAAAATAATAAAGCCAGTTCAAAAAAACACTGTTTTCCCTAAAAAACCGGCAGAACGGAAAATTAATAGAAAATTAATATATTATAATTTATATTAAATTCAGTAATGGACGCTAAGACGACGTGACTACGCCACTTGATTACATACACCAAAATGACAATCTAGTGTGAGTGCAGTATTTCAACAGGGGGCCTACTCGCAGAGCGATTTTCAGCAGGGCTCTGACAAATCATACAAAATTAATGTCAAGTAGAAATTGAAATAAGTTATTAAGAATAATAAAATTTACATTTAATCTATAATCAAACTGATATACGCCAGATAATGTTACTGGCCAAGGAATAGTCCTCGTATGGTAAGTGTTATACTGCCATAATATTTCTACGCATGGGTAATGTCAGATGATATTACTCGTCATATAACAGAAAGAACTGCCTCCATGAAGGTGCAAAAAACTTAATATGATGTTATCCTTTACTGTAATAATCGACTTCCATTATTTTCCTTTGGACTCAGTTTACAATATAAACTGACCTCCTACGGATACCATGATAGCAGACAATGCACGTATAACTTGGTGAAGAGTGACCCCCACAGCTTACCAGAGTTTTGAAAAAAATGCGTTGACATCCAAGCAGACAACAAAAACTTCTCTTTATACAGCGCTATCTTGTAACGAGATGTTGTTAGACTTTGTACTTGTGATCTGGTATAATTGCTATGTCTCTCAGTGTAACTCAGGCCTGGTACACCCAATTCCAAAGAAATTTAAAAACACTGAAATATTTATGCAGACATTTTACGCAGTTTACAAAAAATTCCCGTTCACACGTATACGTTGCAGAATGGGTTTTCGTGTCCGCGCGTAAACACGAAAACGATTCACAAACGATTAAACTAAACTATAAAGTGCTTTACAACTTTATAAATAAAAAAGTTGATACATACTTTACTAATTCCTGTTGTATGTATTTAAGGCTGTGCGCCACAGGCTGGAATAGTGCCGCCATCTCACAAATAGCTCATTCGTTGTCAAATTTTTGTTTTCACTTCCTGTTCTGACCGCAACTGTCATGCCGTCCTTTCCTCTTTCTTTAGCTAATAAACAAGTTTGGCTGAATAGTTTCTAATATGTTGTTTACAATAACCATCATATTTTCCTGTTTCTATACTCGTTTCCTATTTTAATTCATCACTACAAAGCGGCTTATCCGCTGCATTTCCATCACATTAAAATGCCGTCAGTCCTGCTGTGTGATTGTCATTTATTAAAATAGGTTTCCATTGAGAGTTTGACGTTTTCTATTTTGGCTAAAGTTGAAGCCGCAACGGGACTAGAACAAAAGTTCATAACCTTTTGTTTGCGAGGTCCGAGATGGAATATTTATAACTGAACTATCGTAAGTCAAAACGCAAATGTGTTATAATTTATTCGCGTAAATAAACTATTTTCGAATTTCACTCTGGTAATAACTGATCTAACCTGGTGGAGTATTTTCTTGGTCATTTTCGGGTAAACAATGACTTTCTGGCCAATGCTCGAACAACGCTTGCAGAAGAAGATATCCATAATTTACTAAAAAACAAAATGAATTATATAAATAATTCTACTATTATATTTTTAATAATTTAAAATACTCACCGTAATTTGTTAACACGACTGCAGCTAAAAAATAAAAGAAAAATATAATTAGAACGTTTATCATAGTTTCAAAAGAACGCTGGGCAGAGCACTAAAGCCCTGTACGTGTCGTATTGGTGAGAAAGGTGTTTCTTTAAAGAGGTAATCGCGAAAATATAATACATAAATATGATACAAATACGACGCTTGGAAAACAAAAAACGTTTCTGAAGAAAAACTGTATCACGGGCATGTTTGACCAAAAGCACACTAGATCGTAAAACAGTGTTGTTTCCACGGGTAAGCAAACAAATAAACCTTTCAAGAAAATATCAATTGCTGCCATAAACAATGTTCAATCTTTTTTTCTCACGAATTAAGAATAAAAAAGATTATGAAATAAAGTAATATTTAAAATGTTCTGAACGAAAGGTTAACATAATTAAAATATGACGTATAATGACGTAGACAGAAGTGTCGAAATCTTGGATCCGTGAATAGTAACTTCTAAGTTAGATTCTATAAATCTTGAAATCAGAGTGGCGTTACTTAAAGGCGGAGATAAGTCGTTTCTGAGTATGCGCGAGGTGTCTGTATACAGGAGACTCTGAAAGTCAGTATCACTTGTTCCAGTCCACGCTTGACGCGCGCCAAAGCTAAAACAACATTGAAACACGGTGGATCCTTCGATGTCGTCTTGTCCGTCGAATGTTGGTTCATCAAGTGCGAGTATAAGCACAAGCAAGGAGAAAAGAAAGGCATATATGGCACGTAGAGATGCCTCAAAGGTGTATTTGCTCGATGCCTTCGACCAATGGAGACAATTTAAAGAAAACAAGAACTTAAATGCTTTGCTTTCAACAATAACAAGCGACTACTTCATGTCGGTGTAATGATGTGCATCAAAACAAAAGTTGTAAACAATTACCGCGCATGCTCAGAAACGACTTATCCCCCCCTTAATGTCGAATAATTAACATAATAACTTACAGACCTACGTACGACAATCTTACATCAAGTATCATAGCGTAGTCCACGTACACCAAATGTTTGCCTTGTATACGTTGTATATGAGACCCATATGAATGTCATGCTTACATGGTTGCATGCTAAATAACCAAAAGATTACGTACGTTTTCCGTCGACTAATTTTGCTACGATATCTGGGGCGTCGCTACAGGACAACCAAGCATTAAAACAATCACTTTCCTCCAGATGTATCATTATATACTAGAAAAAAGAAAACATTGGGAACACTCAGCAGTAAATTACACTGAAAATTCATATAGTATATGCATATATAATTGTGATCAATTAATTATCAATCAATTAACTCCAAACTCTTCCGTGGCAAATTTTCCTTGGTAAAACGATCACTATATTTTATCATTATTTACCCCTATTTTGACATCAACTGTAAACCAATGCGGCACATAAATTTTCCGAAATCTTTTCTGGATTTCTTCCTCAAAATCCACTTTACCCAACGTTTCCACAAGACAGACCTGTAAAGTCCAAATGTCAATAACAGAATTTGAAATATGCAATGCAGTATTGACAAATATATCAAAAACACATTAATAATTCATGAACAAATTAACTAATCACACTGCTCTGTTTCAGTCACATGATACCAGTACTGGATACCTGGTAAAAAGTCCTAGGACTGGATTAAAATTTTTATCCAGCCTAGGACTGGATCAAAATTAATTCAGTCAGAAATCATTCGTTTTGATGTTATTCCAAGTCCTCCAATTCGGACTGGACAAAATTTCAAGTCCTCGCAGTTTGATCCAGTCCTCGGCTTCGCCTCAGACTGGATCAAACTGCGCGGACTTGAAATCTGGTCCAGTCCTCATAGTCGGACTTGAAATATTACATAAATTACCGTATACTTAATAATTCATGAGAAAATTAGCCAATCACGCTGCTCTGTTTCAGTCACATGATGGTACTGGATATCGGGCGAAAATTTCTTATCTAATCCTTGGGTCAAAAAATCTTCTTGAACTAATTTTGATCCAGTTCTATAGGACTTGATCAAAATTAATTCAGTCCAATCCTCCAATTTGGACTGGATCAGATTTCAGGTCTTTGCAGTTTGATCCAGTCCTCGGCTTCACTTCGGACTGAATCAAACTGCGCGGACTTGAAATCTGGTCCAGACCTCATAGTCGGATTTGATACCTTAGCATTTGGCGTAATAAACTTTATGCGTGCGAGTAAATTTTCATTGTAAACATGCTTCGACATATCTTCATACTTTGAAAATGAGAGAAGTGTATTTCAAAGCATGTTTACAAATTGTTTGGCATAAAAATTAGTGTACGAAGCAAACAGATGTCTATTTAAATGTCAGTCTACCAGTACGCTATATACTAGTCATTTATTGTTATATTATGCAAAACTAACCTTTAAAACATCCCAAAGTTTAACAACGTCATCAGAATCTTTCGTTAAAATGTGTCTTCTGTCGTTTAAGACGTGGTGCCGTATAATACTCGCAGCACCTATAACAAAACGATCAGTAAACCTTGTCGAACTATAATTTTAAGATCTGGTTCATTGTAGTTATTTTGATATATCCAATCAATTTGTACACATCATGCGCCTTGTTCTACAGTGAAGATGGAAAAACATCATAAATATATTTTAACCACTACGGTTTTTCACTTTCCAAAATATTTATATTTTGTACAATTTATATCATTTATTTTTGAACAACCATCATATGAAACTTAAATTGGACATTTTGGACATTTCCTTGGCCACTCTAGACTCGATACTCCAAAACAAAGGCATTGTAAAATGCTTACTTTCTCTGTTCAGAAACCTTTTACCCAATCCCTTTGGCCGATTCGTGACCTTTTCTCTTCTTACCTATCCTGACATGTTCTTGCCTAGCTTGATACACTATTGCCTATCCTGACAAGTTCTTGTCTATCCTGACATGTTCTTGCCTAGCTTGATACGCTATTGCCTATCCTGACAAGTTCTTGCCTATCCTGACATGTTCT
>JAOBAZ010142658.1:0-10889 GCA_026546875.1 Pteroeides caledonicum | reverse complement strand
AGATATATTACTTAAAATATGTACTCTCCAAAATATGTAGTATGAAGTACAAGGCTGTGCCCAACAAATTCAGAAAGAAATTATTAAACTTTTTACAAATTTGTGGACATATTGCTCATAATCTGGACCCCTGACAATTGTTTCCAGCTGGTGATCAGCTAACTTCCACGGCGTCATGACGTTACTCAACAACTGCCCGAAAACATGCTCTGGGAAGTCCAGCAACCCAAATCTTTCACCTGGGTACTTATTTGCAGTTGTGTTGTGATTTATACTTCTTGCACAAGAAGCTGATTCTGGCACAGTGCTATGCCAGGTGACAAGTTAACGCCTCGACAAGCGTCTTGTTAAGACTGATATACACTCGCCAGAAATATTAAGTCAAAGTTAGCTCGTTGAGAAACTAGTGTGAAACAATGTGACAAAACAAACATTATTTAGATCAACTCATATGAACAATTATTTCCATTTTTAAGGCAATCAAATAACTTTTTAGGCAATTCTTAGACAATTTCTTTAAGTAACAAAGAATTATTTTTTGCCGCTTTAGCATCTCACCCAATCAACGTCCAATAATTTCGCTATGAATTAAGAAAAATTGCCCTGTTCATTAGCTAATCACATTGAAGTATTTTTGCCCTGTATATGAGTAGCTGAGTAATGATTGATCCATGATAAGTGCTATAGTCATACTTTACTAACTATAAGAACTAAGTTGACTGTTATCAACTAGCCAAGCAACCGTGTTACGACTCAAAAAATCAAAATAGCGACGTTCATGGGCTCAGAAGCTTAACTTTGAAAGTAAATTACAAATAAAGGTTACAATTAAGACAAATTTAATGCACACAATTCATTTTTTGGAGTGAAATTTCATTTCACTCCATTTGGATGTATTTATAATTGATATTGGTTTTTAGAGCGGAGGATACCCATTAAGACCTATTGAACCAACGACATTTTTAACACTTGCGTATGTATTAAAAAACAACGAAACTGGAACCTCACTCACTTTGTTGTCGTCGGTGAAAAAACATCAGTAGGCTTACCTGTCGGGGAAACACCACCTTCCTCAGCTGAAATAAAAAGAAACGTACAGTAAGATATCGCCAAATTAAGCCCAGATGAGGATCGAACACGCGAACATCTCCTGATTGCTAGCCAGTCGCTCTAACCATGCAGTGAGCAAGGTTGCCAGAGCGAGGTTAAATCGAGTTACTGGTTCGAGTAAGGATGTATGGGTATTTCATACGTAGCCTTAAAAACGTGAATTCAGTTTGTACGTAAGATGTGAAACGTCAGAATTCTTAAACACGGTAGCTCGGTACATACATACACCTGATAGAAATTGTGGCCTCATAACGCGACTGAAAAAAACAAAATTTAAAAATACTCAAATGTTCGGGGAATACGTCTATATATTTTGAAACCCAACCGGGACCAAGTTCTTCTGGTTGAAACGAATGCAACTAAAAGGGATTCTGTTTACCCAGATTCGCTTGCATTCCAGACGGTCCCTGTACACGCTTTTTTCGCAACTGCTTCCACTTGGCTCTCAAAGTATATAAAAAAGTATATATACTTAGCATTCGTAAATTACTCAAAGTGTTGTACAACATGAAAAAAATGTTCGTACAACGGCTACAGACTATGGTGTTTCAAGGTATAATGCAGATAATAAATATAATCTAATTGTAAAATAACGTTTTTGTCCTGTTTGCAGTTCTGCAAGGAAACAAAACGCAACGTTTTGCTAAAATTGTGCAGCTGAATGCGGTAAATCTAGCATGCATGTCCTTCCCGACTACGACGTCAATTCTACTCTAATTTCAACTACAAATATATTGTCCAAATGTACTATGTATAATGGCTATTGTCCAAAATCAATCTTATTATTCACTTTGTTGACTGTCATTAAAAAGTAAAACTTTGTAGCTATATGTGTAACGAGATTTAAAATCAAATGTCTCATTGCGACGACTCACGGACACAAAACGAACCAAATGAATAAAGCATTGTGAATTTTAAAACACTAAACAGGTTAAGTAGAAATATTGAGCTGAAATAAATTTGAGTCCATTGCTAAAACCAAAGCATTACCCCGGCAATCCATCACCCATATGAAATAAAACTGTTACATTACAACATTTGAAATTTTACATGAATAATACATAGCTGACTGTGCCTAATAGAGCATATTCATGTGCCTTATCAAAGGCACATGAATAAGGATAAACACCAATAAGGATAAACAACAGTGAACACGAGGCACAAGGTTCTTTCTGATTTTCAAAAGCGTAAATTGTATTCTACTGCAAACCGGCTCTTACCGGTTTTCAGGCGCGCAAATCAGGCTGGAGGCCATTATAAAACAAAAAACGAGCCCAATTTGGATAGAGTGAAAACGGTGACTCACAGATAATACTAATGAGTATCAGTGAGGCAAAAACTCTATAAAGGTATTTACTTCAGCTACGGCTAGAATTGTCGCCCCTAAAAAGCAGTTGATAGGTATAATTCAAATTAGATGTATCCTATTTCCAGTAATGCACATCAGTGATATCAAGCTAATTTAAAACCGGTCTGACTGTACTATAGCTGAGCCATACCTACTTGCCGCCTATAAGGTTTTAGTTGGCATTGAACATGTACGCACTGCGTACCTGTGTCTGACAGTCTTGCTGATATGTGATTATACTCGGCTTTCAATAACATTATATAAGAAAAAATGAGCGTTTGAATTAGATTTAAAAACCCTTTCCCAAAACAGTTTTCGTAGGTAAACAACGGGAAATTGTCAATTGCATGCACATTTTGGGAAGACCAGCAACAAATTCCCAGAGATCAGTCGTTTTCACACACAAACTCTGAGAACATTGTTTAAACGCCATTTTAAGATATCTTTAAAAAACTGAGAAGGAAGGGCATCCAAGTCCTTTACCAGGGAATTTGTTTAGAAGCCCCTGGCGGCTGGATAGAACAACCTACTTCATGGAACCGAAATGCACTTTTTAAAATCTTGTTTTTACATGTATCTTTACAGTATATCTTTTAGAAATAGATTGTTTTAAAAATATAAGTAGTGTTGTATCTCGCCACATTTCATGTTTATTTCGCAAAAATTTGTTCAAAGATGATTGCGGATATTATTTTTAATAGATTTATTCTACAATTCTATTAATGTTACTGAAATACTAAGGCCTTCGTATAAGATCGGGGACCTAAATTAAAAGAACGACCAGGAGTGGAACTGTCGTTCATCCCTATGCTGTGCCATCGCTAACTTTTGTTGGTAAAAGGTGTTTGCGGCAAATTAGGTTTGTTTAACAAAAACATTTCGATCACCTTTACGATCCCACTTATTTCTCGCTTTGCGGTAATGGCGGTTGGTTGTTAATTCATGATGTCAAATACTTCACAAAAGTTAACTATACTGTATGAAATCAAAACACATAAAGCCTTACATGTTTGTGTTATTAAAAGCTTCAAGATAAGATAAGATATTAAGAGACGGGAAAAAGTAAGTCAGTACAAAAAAAAGCCTATAGAAAGAAAATAAGGAGGAAAAAGAGGTGGGAAAAAGACGGATCGTAAAAGCAAGTAAAGTGAAAAACTTAAATGAGGGTTAAAAAGTGAAAAAACTTAAAAAGTAAAAACGAGGGCGAATGAAGGAAACAAGAAAACAGGGTGGTACTGACAAGTAATAGACAAAAGCAGGTGAAAAGTGATAGAAAAGTGATTGAGCGGTTGTCCTGCAAGTAAAAGTTTGGAAACGACAACAAGTTTTGAGAATGGTAAGAGGCCCCAGTCTGCTTTAAGTGGATAAACAGCACTGCAACAAAGTTGGGAAAATGCGGATATACGTGTAAACAACAAAATATTAGCTTACTACTTGTTGATCGCCGCTGCTTTCGCTGTAATGACCCTGATTTTAACCTTGACGGAGCAGGCGGTAAGGGCGCGGGATTCTTTTGTGTGTTTAGGGCTGATTTGTTGGCGTTCTTCGGAGTCAAAGGAGGTGGACAAGAATAGACCGAAGCTTTCTGCTCGTTTGACTTTTCTCGGAATGGCTTCTTGTCAGGGATGTCAGGTTTCTTATCTGGCTTTTCCGGCCTCTTATCTGGAATACCATCAGCCTTTTTCGAAATATTATTCCTGAGTTTCTCGGAACTCGAACAAAAAGGATTTGACGAATCAAATATCTAGGTAATACATAAACATAACATCATTAAAGCAGTAGAGACCGCCACCCACCCTAAGTAAAACCATTTAATTGTCTGGAGATTAAAAGTATCATCTTGGAATACTCTGTGGTATAGTTAAAATATATTAACCACCTGCTCATAATTGAACATAGAATTCGTATTCATTTTCGCTTTTAGCTATAGGCGGCCGGCCCAGAACTGTTGTTTGAACCTTTTTAAAAATCAAATTGTTAATATTTCGGATTTACAAATTTAAATGTGGCTTCAGCAAAGAATAAATGCAAGAGCGTGAAAAGTCCTCGCGGGATACTTACACGCGTGTGGTTCTTATTATAGTTTTACTTTAGTATAATAAGATGAGGTTGTAAGTGTTGGACGAAATATAATACACACAACTTTACAAATACACCAAAATCTCACAGATTACAAGAACAAACGTTATAGAAACTACTGTACAACAAAACAATTACTGGTAGTTTTACTACACTTTCATAAAGTTTCCACGTTTAAAAAAAGATGTTAAAAGAGCGAAATAAAACAAAAATTTCGCCGATATTTTAAAAAAAAGCATTCGGGGGCCACTTTGTCTATGGAAACTCATTCGGATGATTTTTTTAAAGTATTGGCAAAACATTTGTTTTATATCGCTGTTTTACCACCCTTAAATACTGTTTTAAACGTGAAACCTTTAAAAAACTAAGTAGAGCTACCAGTGATTGTTTTGTTAGAGGAACCACGTGCGTGCAAGTGTCCCGCGCGTCGCAAGAGTTCATGCTCTTGCAATTATTCTTTGCTGGAGCCACAGTGCAGTTTTGTAAACCCAAAATATTAACAATTTAATTTTTAAAAAGATCCAAACAACACAGTTCTGGGTCGTTTATGTTTTATTAGACAAATGAGCCCAAAATTTGTTACGTTTGTAAAGAGTATTTAACATTTATTTATAGGAACATATTTTATATTTTATATTTAACATTTATTTATAAGAACACAGTGTACGTACGTACGTAGGTACACACAGTACTGTGCAAGTCTTGGGCAGCTAGCCATGATTTAGGTGATGTTATAGAAGCCGGACTTGTACCAACTGCTGCAAACAAGCTAAATATTTAAACTGCCTCATTTTAAGTGTTGTCACATCTTAACGTCACATTTCAAATTGGAAAAATGTCAAGTGGAACGAAGGAAACAGTGGTTGATTTTGTTTGTTTGATTACACTTTCAAAGACTAGCCTTTTTTGATACACCCAGGGAAGGGCTGTAGTAAAACCCACCAGGCGAATTGTGCACCACATCATTCTACAATTATTGGTTGTTTTTTTCTCATAAATTTTCTGTTACTATTTCTATGCTTTTTTGGGGACAGCTCGCCGACAAATATAGACGCGGCGTCTTAATGAGTCACATAGTAAATACATTATATTATACATACCTTGTCATACTCATTAATCATCATTTCGACCACAATAGTCTGATATTTCAAGTTCATAATGGCTGCCATTGTTTCTTCCTTGGACCTCATCAGCGTTGGACCAAAGACAACACCAAGGTTACTCGACTGCATCAAGTTTTGTTTCGAATGTTCGGCGACCCTATAGGCAAGAAAAAATGATTAACATGATTAACATAAAAGCGAAATTGTAAGAGATACGTAATTTTTGGAACGATTGTAGTTTCAATTTAATCAATGTAATTCTTCCTGCACTTGGTAAAGATGACACATAGTGTCAGGAATAGGGTTACCGTAAGGCTTATTCAGTTTCGACGCTACGCCTTTAGATACCTTCCGACCTGAGTTTATATATCTTTTAGTCGGACTTTATATACATTTCGGCTCCAAATCTGTATACCTTTCCACCGACTTTATATACCTCCAACCTGCATTATTCCAAAGTTAGATATACCTCCTTAGATTTCCTAGACGACTAACATAACGTAACATGTGCCGAATAGAAAATGAAATGGAAAGCTGAAAACAACTGGTTTAACTATCAGATTAACTAAACTGGTGTTCGTTTTGTGTTTCGGCACATATTGAAGAAAATGGTGCCAAAACTGTTCCAAAATCAAAATGGTGTATTGTCGTAAACCCGGCGGGAAGCCGTTTTTGTGACGCTACACGTGACGCAGCATATTGACAAAAATGGTGTACCGTGTTCCCTTGATTTAGCTGCCACAGCCATCACTCTGGTAATTCGACATTTGACTGGAAAAATGCATACTTTTCTTGTACTTCTATTAGAAATAAAACGGTTATATTTCTCTTCAGACGTATGACGTCACCAAAGTACCAGTCTTGCAAAACTAGTTTTGTATGGACTGTGTTTGGAAAAGCCGAATTTACTCATTTTAAAATACAATGCTTGGGCGAATTTCTCATTGAAAATTTGGCATTGTTGCAGGTTAAAGCTGAAAAAGTCTGTTTGTTATGGGCACATATTGAGTGATCATCAAAAAGCTATTCAGTAAATTATCATTCGTTCACTGGGTTCAGCCAATAAGAGAGGGAGGCGACGTTTTTTCATCGCAAAATCACGTCGTTGGAAGTTCTGATAGGACGATCGATATTTTTTACTGTGCGTTTTCGTTGCTGAGGGAATAAATTCCTATCTTGGTTGTAATTTTGCACGGAGGTTTGGCATGCATTCGCTTTTTTAAGTATATTTTGTACCATTTTATTATAAAATGATAAAAATAATCAAATGATAAAAGTTTTAAAAGCAAGATTAATATCTCACTACGCTTACAATAAAAATAAAAATACCGTTTTACAGGTATCTGTGCAGTTTTTAGCCACTGTACAGTTTTTAGCCACTCGTTGTTTCGTATCGTAACACTAATTCCATAACCCATTAAATAATTTATGTATTTCACATTCAATATTTAAAGTGTATATGAAACAAAAATTATTATTGTGTTATCTAAAATATCTCAATAAAATGGTTTTGTAAGTTATTTTACAGTTTTTTATTTACTTCTTTCGTTGTTAAGATATTTCAATTTGTTGACGTGCACAGGTTTTACGTCACACATTCCTGCATAATGAGGTGACACAGAGGGTTAATGTAATACATTTTACTACACTAGGACGACTTCCAAAAGCCTTATCTGTTTACTAGAACACCAACATATTAGCACACAGGCTTTCAAAAGATTTAACTCAGTGACAATGAAGATATTTAACTTTTTGTGTCAAGCCATTATGCATAAATGTGTGACGTAAAACCTGTGCACGTTGTAAACAAATTGAAATATCTCCACAACGAAGAAAGTAAACGAAAAACTGTAAAATAACTTACAAAACCACCGTTTCATATACACTTTAACAGTTATACCGAAAACTCGAGTCGTCTCAAAGCGGACTTTTTGTCTGCCAAACTGAAAATATTTAAGATACAAAATTATTATTTTTATTTCTATTTCTATTTCTATTTATTAAATTATTGAAGATTATTAAAATATTATAAGAGGCATGCTAAACGCTAAAAAAGCTTTCTAAATGTGTAATATAGCTTCTTTAGTGTAAATTAGCATTCCAAACTTCGATTTTGTGCCGAACTCCACATCCGTTCTAATTATGACCTTTTGCAATCCCAGCGAAAGACTGATCATGCACAAAGTGGTATCAGTACACAGCAAGACGTTCAACAGCAAGTTTATCAAAGACAAAATGGTGAGCTTGTGGACAGACAGTTCCGAGATTTTTTAACAGCTACCAAGACAATCCTTAAAGGGAAATAGCAATTATTTTTTTATCGTCCCAAATGAAAGAACTCTTAAAACTATTTAATAACTTACTTTACAAATTTGTTGCATCTTTCTTTGTTTTCGAGATATTTCACTTATAAATTTGGTAAAATTGAATATTCAAGATGACGATACAACTGGGGTCACGCGAATTTTTTTACCTTGAAAACTGTATTACAATGTGAGGGTAAAACATGATTGTTTGTAGCTTTGTCATTTTTTCTCGGTCTGGAGTCAGTTACACAAATTTTCCTCTTAACACAGTCACACAAGAAGAGTTTCTTTACGGTTTCCCTGGTTGTGACGCCACCAAAACCGAAGTTAATTGAGGTTCAAGATGGCAGTCATCAACAACGTTTAGCCAGCTCTGAAGTGAAATATCTCGAAAACTAAGGAAGATACAATAAATATGTAAAGTAAGTTGTTAAACAGTTTTAAGAGTTCTTTCATTTGGGAGGATAAAAAAGTACATTGCCATATCCCTTTAAAGAAGTGAGTAATTTAGAAAATAATACTGTCACACTCGATCAGTTGGAAATATTAGCCTCGAGACTTGGTGATGTATGTTGTACCTAATCGCTCATCGTTGGCTCAACAAACGAAACAAGTGTTATCCAGGAGTTTATACATTTACTGGCTGAATTTGTACATTATGTTGACCAGATTAGGCCAGCTGTTGATCGTAAGTGTGAAATTCTTAAAGCCCTAAATAACGATAACCATGCAGACCACGGTGGATATAATTGCCCCAGAGTTCAAAATGCGGGGAGGGTAGACCGCGGTACGTCATTAACAAGTCGCAGCTAGAGTTTTTAACGACCAACATTTCACATGGGTGCTAATTTCAAGGTTACTAAACGTATCTACAAGAACACTTAGACGAAGAAACGATGACCTTGGTTTTATCGACGAGCCATTTGACGACATAACGGATGAACAGCTCAGGCACGAGATGGAAATAATTAGAGGTGTCACTCCAAATATAGGACAAACCAGCATGATAGGCTCACTAAGGGGCCGTGGAATACGAGTGCACCGATAAAGAGTTCGTCAAATGTTGCGCGATCTTGACCATATTGGAACAATTTTACGGTGGAATCAGGTTATACACTGAAGAAAATATAAAGTGCCACGCCAAAAATTCACTGTGGCATATCGACGGTAACCATAAAATGAGCACCTGGAGCTGAATGGTAATACATGCCTACATCAATGGTTACAGCAGACTTGTCATCTACCTCCATTGTGCTAACTGGGAGGAACAACCTGGCAGAAACAGTGAAAGCACAATTTCTTCGGGGAGGGCAAAGGAACGGATTACCATCTCGTGTACGGGTTGATCTTGGGCTTAAAAACGTAAACGTGGCGCGCAATATGCTGCAGCACAGGGGGCCAAATAGAGGAAGTATACTGAGTGGGAAGTCTGTTCACAATGTTCGTGTAGAAAGGCTGCACCGTGATGTGTATGAAGGTGTCCTTTCGGAAGTTTGTGATAAATATTTTCAGTTTGGCAGACAATTTTGCACTTACGAATGTTTTTTTTTTATGTTCAGTAAATTTTGTCCGCTTTGGCGCCCCATAGTTAGGTAACTAATATTCTTCCGTTATGTGTATGGTGACCTTTGGTGACCTTATGGCCTTTCTGGATGAACTGTCAGCCAACCGGCACAAAATGCGAAGCAGAACGACAAAGAAGATTAAAAACGATACCTCTATAAAGCCAAAAGGTCAATTGTTTATATATTTAGCGTTGTTGTCGTGATAAAAGTTATGATTTCAAACAAATTGAGACACCTTCACCGGCTTTAACACTGGAATTAAATTATCAGTTGACTGTTTTTGAAAAGTTGATGCTTTTTGGTAAGACAAATTTAAATAAAAAAATCCCTTTGTCCAAGTAGTAATCAAACTATTTACAAACCCGCTAACTTATTAGGTTTTTAAAAAACATGTATTTTTATAGAAATGTTACCATCTACCACAATACATTAGGGTATTTTTACATTTATTTTTTCATAATTGGTTTGAGCGTTTTGGGGTTTTTCTGTCTAAAATCTTTCAATTTAAACTCTTCGGCATTTTAAAATTTTTTAAAATTTTTTTTAAAGTTTAAAAACATGTCGCCATTGTTTTTTCTCTACTAGTAAGATATTTAACAATTATTCAATGAGGTTCAGCGTGATATAAAGACTTATCAAGGCTAAAGTTGATAAAGGCAAAATGAGGCTCGAAAATTCTTCATATCATGCAAAAATTGTTTTATTTAAAAAAAATAAAAAAACACTTTCCCTTAAAGGGAGCCAGGCGTGTTGTTTCGCACTTTGGGCTCCTTCACCGTCATCGTCATGACATCATAACGTGAGATACGACTTTTTCGTCCACGTTGTGACCATAGAGATCTTATATTATCCTAGAGGGAGTATTGGCGGTAAAAATTGTGACCAGTTTTTACCCACAACTGGCGTCAGTAATTGACTGCACAGAAATATTTATGGAGTGCCCTTCTGGTTTGGATAATCAGTCTGCGTGTTACTCCCATTATAAGTCACATACCACAATGAAAGGTCTAGTCAGTATTACCCGAAATGGTGTGATATCTTTTATCAGTGATTTATATTGCGGATTCATCAGTGACTTTGAAATAGTGAGCAAGTTTGGATACTTGCAAAATTTGAGTAAAGGGGATGTTGTTATGGCAGACAAGAGATTCACTACCCACGATGACTTAGCCACAGTTGGTGCAAGCCTGGTTCTCCCCAACTTCCTGAAGTCAAGAAATCAATTCCCACAGGCAGAGAATGGGCGAAAAACACACCTGCACAACAAGCTGGTAATTGTCCTATATTCAATTTTATTCAACACGCCCCCCACAAAAATGAAAATAATATAAATTTGTATATCTAAAATCCATGACCAGCCGACAATTTGAAGAAATAT
>JAOBAZ010142547.1:0-10899 GCA_026546875.1 Pteroeides caledonicum | reverse complement strand
CTTAGCGGTCTCCTAGCGGTCTACTAGTCTATGGTGGGAATCACGTTGATCACAATTTCGTATGTATGTATAAATTATTTTAAATGCAGCCCTAAAAGATCTCAAATAATTTTTTCCCGTAGATGAGGGATATTGTTGGAGAAGATATACATGATTTATTTCAACAAAAACTTCGAGATCGTACATTGAGTAAAGAACCAAATTTTCGTTGGTGTGCTCATGTAAGTAGTTTAAAGATTTATTAGTTGTATGTCATCTACCAACCTCGTCCCTAGGGCCTTTTCCCTCTTTGGCAACTTGGTCGGCGGGAAAAGGCCCTGGGGACGAGGTTGGTCATCTACATATTTTTTTTATTTTGTTATTTTCATTTTTTAATCTTGTTTTTTTCTACTTCATGGCATTCCATACCATTACTGTACCTGTATTCTGTGTTATTCTATTCCCTTCCAGCCTCGTCTATCCTATTATATCCATTTTGTTTCATTCTATTCCACTCTATTCCATTTTATCTTATCCCATTCTTTTTGTTATTCTATTCGAAACAAACCAAGACTATTCGTCTGCATAGCTAGTTGCTGGTTCTGCCGACACCCTGAAATTGCGTTTCGATCCACGTGAGACACCCGCTCTTTGTTAAACGCAATAATTTAATCATAGTTTCGTTTGTAATTGTATTGAAAAAAGATCTGAAACAAGAAAAAAAAATAAAAGAAAGAAAGTAAAAAGCAGAGATGTCATGTATTAAGAAAAAGTAAAAACAATAATTGTTGTATTTTTGTAGTGTGCGTTTGGATTTATCAATGAAGACCCAAATGTTAGTAAAATGATTTGTCCTAGTTGTCGTAAATATACGTGTTTTGATTGCAAAAGACAGGTTAGTAACTTCATCGTAATAATTTATTTAATAAATTAGCATATTTTTAACGATAATAATAATAATTCTGTCCCCTTTGTTGTACTACGCATGTCAGTATGCTTACGCCATCCTACCCAGCTTCCCCGGCACTTTTGTCCTACCCACGATATTTGCCGCTGCCATGAATAAGCAAACACGGTAATTTTATTGTATTATGTGTAAACCACCTTGAAACTCGACAGCCATGGCATATTTGTCTTCCATTTTGCTTTTCAATCCTTTTACCCGCAGAAAACGGTTCTGCGAGTGCATTGCGCCGGTAGGAAAAAATACTGCGTGAAGGGCGAACGCGCCTGGGCGAACTGACTAGAATGGTGTGTACAGATGGAATTCGAACGTGCGCTGGGTAAAATACGTTAAGACATGAACTTCAAAGAGACCGACAGGGAGTTGGACTTCTGGGACGGGTTCAAAAGTGGATCAGCCTAACCCTGGCACCTGGGTTAATGAAAGTCTAGAAATAAACGTATGAGAGCCTGCTTTGTTGAAACGTTGTTGATTCTTAACAAAATTGTTGTGAATTGGTTCAAGTGTTATAATGTGAATTTTCAATGAAAACTGTGTATTAACGTTGAACCGTGGGATAACGTCAACCTTTGAACAACTCAGGTGATTATGTATTCTGTAGCCAGGTTGTGACGTTATCAAAACCGAAATTTGATCCAAGATGGCGGACTTGAGAGAAAACCTCTTGAGACAGTGAGAAAACTTTCAAGTAAAACAAAGACAGTTATGACAAATGTTTGAAGTTATTAAACACTTTTATACTTTCTTTCAATAAAGACAATAAAAAAATGTTGTCATTTCCCCTTAAATAATATAAAATCAGTAAATAACTCTGAAATATTTTTTTCAGTGGGAACCACAGCATGATGGCATATCTTGCGAGGCGTTTGCGCGTTGGAAAGAAGAGAACGATGAAGCATACCAACAAGAAGGTCTGGCTGGTCATCTAGCTCGTAATGGTATAGGTAAGTGTTTCTGATTTAACTGAAGTAATAACTAACATATTAACTCGTTTTTTTAATATTGTTGCTGCCTCAGTAAACGAACCTGAGCTAAACAGATTTTGTTAGAAAGTGCAATCTCGATTTGCCAGTCCCGTATGTCCCTTTGTGCATTGCAGGCTGTTATTTAGGCTCAGGTGTGTACACCCAATGTATCGTTTTCATATTTCTTTCATATAGTTTTATTCTGTTCGGCTTACTGTTGAATATATACAAATAGACAATTCTCTTGATTTTTTAGAAAACTGCCCACAATACTTGAATTTGTATTGCTGTTTGGCTATTATAAACATTCAGTCAAGAGGACGATTTACCCAGAGAGTCACCCGTCCCAGTACTAAGTCCTGACCAGCCTGTGTCACTAGCTAGTAGGGAACGGCACGTTTAACTTCTCCCTCACGTCCTGGCTCACACCCCAAAGGATCTCGAAACTCAGGAAGGGCCTGGAAGTAGTTATTAAATAAAACGCCATCTAAAATTTTCCGATATTGCACTAACTGTGCTAAATTGTTATCAGTTTTGTAGAAGGGTCCAAAACACAGACACAAAGTTTCAAACAGTTTCACAAAAAGAATTACGGGGGGGGCAAGTAATTAAACGTACGAAATTGAATTTCTATTAGAAATTCCAGGCGGTTACGGATCGAATTATTTTATTTCAGAAAACAAATTATGTGTATTAAAAGAATTATTTATCTAAGACTACTTAATGCTTTCTCTAATGATCCTCGATTTTTGTTTATTAAACTAGAAATGCATCATTCACTAACCTATGTTAGGAGTAAAGTACATATATTATAATAATGTTTATTTTAGAAATATCATCTCATATTTAATATTTTATTTTAGATTGTCCAAACTGTAAGTTTCGCTACGACCTGGCTAGAGGAGGATGTATGCATTTTAAATGTTATCAGTGCACTCACGAGTTTTGTAGTGGTTGTTTTAATCCAATAAAACATGGCGCCGTAAGTCGATTAATTATTTTTATCTTTCACAGCTCTGACAATTAAGGAAAGACTCTGACAAGGGAAAGAGAAACGATTCAGTAATCTAAAATATATGTAATGTATCGACGTAAGACAACAACGAGTGTGGAACAATTAAGTGAACAACAAATGTGCTGTACTTTGAGCTTAGAATATATTTAGTGTTTTCTTTCCCATGAAAAACGTATTATTATAATAAGTGATATTATTGCAATATTGATATATTATTAGTTGGGTGTTTTGAAGTATACTTGTCCATATACAAGCTTTGATAGACAAAAAAATCGAGTATCACAAAATGAATTGAAGAGTGAGGAACGTTTTATTGTGAGGAAAGTTTTTATTTCTTCACAATGAAACGTTCCTCTCTCTTCAATTCTTTTTGTGATACTCGATGTATTTTTCTCAATCAAAGCTTCTATGTGGACAAATATACTTCAAAACTCCCAATTAAAATGCTCCATTTTGCCCACGTGAAGATGAAATATTCATCCTATTCCATAATCTACTCCTCGATATTAGTTTCTGCTGTCGTTTTGACCAGAGCCCATTTTGTGATTTCCGGTACACCGGTGGATATTAATAGAGAAAGTTGATTATAAGTTGCAAACTTCCTCTAAAGACATGGACGCGTTAACCTTGTTTCAATTTTCGGTCTAATATATAATTTATAGACCGTCCGCTCGGACTGAAGCCAATTTTTTAATTGTAGTACGTCATTCCCAGTCTCTTTGCTCGGTCTTTTGCTACTTTTGCGTGACCGAGAGGAGTGGAATAAAAGGACTGGGAATGACGTATTACAATTATAAAAATCGGCTTCAATTCTACCAGCTCAGTGATGAACTAGGTAGTGTTTTGGCGGGAAAACTGTTAACCAATTGAAACATTGGGATGATTGTTTGCACTTGTTTACGCAATCCTTGGTACTTAATAAAATAATCTCAGTGTTATTGATTTTGGTTCTAGAAATGTAGAGTTTCACCAAATTGTGCGAAAAAAGGTCTTCATGCTCATCATCCACGAGATTGTTTGTTTTACATGAGAGATTGGACGCCGCAAAGGCTTCAACAACTTTTAGATACGCAAGGTGTGGATTATCATGTTGGGGAAAGAAGACCACAAGGTAATCTTTAATATTATTTTACTTCTTTAAACTTCGTTTACAGTAAACACCGACAGTGAACTAGTAAACAGGCTAAAGGTTTACATTTATTCATCCAATGTACAATGTCATTTGGCCTGGGAACCTCGCTCACATGAAACGTTAGCCAATCGCTTTGCGTCTTTTACTCACGACAGCGAGGCTCCCAGGCCAAAAACCATCGATGACTTAATTATCGAAAGGGTGTATTAGGATACAGCTGCATCAAAGTTAACTAACCAAAAAAAAACTGAAGCCTGTGGTCTGGATTTATTTCAGAAAATTTGTTGTTTAAATCGAGAAATGGATTCTTATTTGACAACTAGTGCCAGTCCTTTTCCGTGTTTTCAGATCATCTGGAATATGAACTGATTAATTATTAATTATTAATTATTAATTATTAATTCCGCTTACTACATTGGTTTTTCTTCTATTATACATTATTACAAATGTCCTTTTTTAAGTAGTTTTGAACTGTCTATTACAATTACGTGAACTTTATATTTAAATTTTTTCCCTATTGTTTTGAAAATCGTTTAAACAGAAGATGAAGAAGAAGGAGAAGAAGAAGCTGTTGGCGCTGTTGGTGGCGAGGTCGTCCAGCGTGTTTGTAAAGTTCTTTTACAAAAAGAAACTGTGAATGGTTTGCAAGATGCAGAATGTGGAACAATTTGTGAAGATGAACATGAAGAATTGTGTAGGTAAGATATGGCTCAAGGTACGATTATCTTCTGATTTGTTGTCACGATTTTATGTGCAAGATTAGGCCAAGATGAGGTGAAAAATGAAATAGTGGTGTTTTAGTTTATCTAAACCCATTACACTATCTTGTTTACACGTGATTGGCTTTAGTTAGCCCTCACTTTAGATTGAAAAATTAAAAAGCAGTCTTCCATTTCCAAATATATCGGTAAACAGACTGATAATGCCTGCAAAGTGTTTTTGCTTATTTAGTGGTTTTCAAACATTTTTGGTGCATACATTTTTGTGTCAAGTTAACTTGTTCGCTTATTTTTAGAGTACATTACAAGGAGTATTTGGTTTGTTTAATAAACCGGAATGCTATTGATCCTGCTGATTTAATGACTGTTGATGAGTTAACAATTGTGTTAGGTCGTGCTGAGATTGCAGTTCCTCAAAGAGAACGTGGGGAAGATGAAGACGTTTTTAAAGATCGTATTTTAAACGTAAGTTGTTGTCCATAATCCATTTTTTAAATGGAAACCAACAACGTTTGTTAGTACTACTGCTTTTTTTGAAATATTTTACATTGTTTTCTATACCCAAAATATTGTTAATATTAGATAACTGATAATGCTCAAAAGCTAAAATAGTAGTCAAAATCCACTTTTTGTTAACTTCACGCTAATGAGAGTATTTTGGATAGATCAACGTAGGTTTTCATAGAGCGCGACCGCTCTTACTCAAACATTGCCTTTATACTTTATTGCTCTATCATTTCATAACACATAAACATGTCTTCTTTCAGTTACAATATTTTTACCGTGTTGACCTCTCGCCGTCGCCGTCTTCTTAAAAGAGTTCTTTTATTTTTAGTTATTGAAAACCCAATTACCTTTGAATCGACAACCTACTGGTAGAAGATTAGAAGATGAAGAGGAGGAGGAGCTTGAAGAAGAACTGGTAGAAAACGATCCACCTTTATTGGAGTAAAAATTCAAAGCAAGCTGTCATAATTTGTGATTATTGCACAAATGAATACCAGGCGTTTCTCAAGAAAACGCGTTGAATTTTGACCTTTTAAATTTTTGGTTTTAAAATGCTTAACAAATCCAACTTTTTCGGATTTGTGGAAACCAGTATGGCGTACTAAAGCTCAACAATTCATCATAAATACCGGACCAAATTATATCTGCAAATTTTTTGCCGCACGTGTATTCTCGTGAGCTTCATAATTCGTAAAGTTTATGGTTACCAAACGCTAAAACAATCTTTTCACCAAGTTAATCAATATAATCTCAAAAACGCGCTATGTAAACGCTGTGGCTCGCTACTACCTCGTCGCATAATGTATAAACATAATGGTCCATTGTTGCTCTGATTAGATTTAACTTACTAGTTTATTATCGTGGTAGTGAACAATGGCATAACCCGTATGTGACAGCCTGAACTGTATGAAATACACGTAACCCCATAAACGGAAATCATTTTAATTTTTTAGCTGGTTGTCACATGTAGACTAATAAGTAGCTATCATATCATATCAACTATCATCATTTTGGCTGAGGCCAAGACGAAAAAGTCACAAAGTTAAAAATATAATTTCTTGTTAAAAAAGTGATTATGTAGTATTTCTTCTAAAAAATGCTAATTGGTTATTGAAAGCAAGTTTTGTATCCGCATGTGGTGCGTTTTTCTGCAAATCTTGATCTATAGTTTATCTGTAAAGAACGTAAGATCATCAAATTCCCTGGACGAATGACGATGTTCACCATAAGGACTGGTCATTAATTATTATCATAATCATTGTTAGGGTTGTTATCATCATCGTCATCATCACTACCACCACCACTATCACCACCACAACCACTGCTGCCACCACCACCAACAACAGCTCTATCATCTGCTACACTTACAAGCCGTCAACTAACTTTGTACCTACTTTGTACTCATTAAACCCTCTCGAAGCCCTAAGTAGTTCTTAAATGTAACCCTAACATCAGTTTTATATTCTCGGGACCGTAACAATAAAAAGTATCAAAAACCGGCTCGTAGTTATATTAGACACTAATCCAGGCAACCTGGTATACCTTGGTATAGGTTATGTTTTGCTAAATTTTTCGTTGTGTGTTCTCTGCGGTTTAAAAACCTTGTAACTATATGTGTATTATCATTTATACTTAACCCAATGTTTTGACAATGAAATAAATAAATCACAGTTTTAACTTGTTGTTTTTGGCCAGTATCTCAAACATGAAACAATTGGTTTCTTGTTTGTGTTTATGTTGGTTCAATCAATAAGCCTTCCAAGTTGGGTAATACTAAATAATTTTAATGTTTTATACACCTATCTTGGCACGTTCCTCTCAATTACTTCTGTCTGGTTGTGTCACATCTTCCTATTTTGCCACCGGGTGATTAACGTTGTTTCCGGACTAACATATTTGATACTTGTCTGGTTTAGTTGTACTCTAGACAAAGAATTGACGAGATTGGAGGCGGTTCTGGCGTGCTTTGCGATACCATCTTTCATCACTAACACATTAAGCTTTGGCCGCGTAAAATGACACTCACCTAGGCAATCGTTGAGATAAAGATGTTTTCTCCAGATATTTTCTGGGTATAACTGTGCGCAAAAATTGAAACTTTTTAAAATTACCTAAAAATACATTACACATGTTTTAGGCATAAGTAAAACGTCGAAGTTTCCATATGTCGAATATAATTCAGATTTAACTAAATCTGACTTGTCTAACCGCTCTCTTTAACGTCAAAGACGGAAGAGTGGGACGTTGAGTTTCTAGCTATTGTCTCTCTGACGTCTCTGGACCAATACTTTAAAAAAAAACAAAAAAAGTATGAAGTTAGATGTCGAGCTTCGGTCTCTCCAACCAAATTGGACGAACTGCGATGGAATATTTGTCTCGGATGTCGATCGATTGCGTGTATACTGATAAAATTATTTGAATCTGGCGCAGGCAAAACGATGTTGAACTTGGAAGTAGTCTTGGTGGTGTGTGGCCAATGCGGGTGCATCTTTTAATGAAACCAACAGAAGGCTAATTCAAGTATAATACTGCGCTTAAAACGTTAAGATCAAAACATGGATCTGCCATAGGTAATGTTATAGGATTTGACTAGTGCCAGGGATTAATCTTTACGGCCTCTTATTTTGCGTGTAAGGGTTGGTTTTAGCCAGTGCAGTTGAATATGCTAGATAAGAGTTCTTTTGTGATTTTGCTGATAAATCATTCTTTTAAAACACTTCAAATACTGTATAATATATCAATTAGACCGATACATGCGTGATGCGTGGCTTAAATCAAAACGTATATTGCTTCATATGAAACTATATCAAAGTTCATACACGAGAGTTTAAATGCATTTTTATTTGAAACCAAATAAAAACTTATGTTAGAGAAATAGTTCTATGTAGAGCCCTGTAACCCTTTACCCAACACATGACAAGTCCATATCTGATCTAGGAGACAAACTAAACTTGCGGCATATGCATTTTATCATCCTTCGTTTACCTCCTGTCTCGGTCGTTCTTTGCTGTAGTTCTGAAAAAAAATTGTTTTTTTATCCGACTGAAATTTTGCTTGCATGGCCCTAGCTCAGTGTTGTTGTTTTTTTTGAAAACTGCAGTCGGTTTAAGTCTAAGCTTTTAGCAAGTAACATTTACTTTCACCAAAAATGCATAACCTGGTCTAGTTAAGCCTGAAAAAACTGAAAACCGATTTGGCCAGAAACATTAACACAGGGCTATACTGATTCGAAGGTTTAAATATGAGATTATATTAGATATGTTGTGTTATACCAAAATTTAAAAGTGAAATACACGAAAAACTCAAAAAATCGGTAAGGGTTCATTTTTCTTTGGTGTCACGTGTTTTTGCTATTCTCACAGGTTAGTTACGTTAGTTCAATCCTCACAATAAGAATTTATAATGTATTTGCGAAATTTAATCAGTGTATAAATCTATTACGGTTGTTACATAAAATTACTTCTTTTGTTCTAATATTGCTGGCGCTGTTTATAAACTTTTATCAGTATTTGCGATTGGTGATCAGACCTAATGAAGTTTTGGTCAAGCAGAAAAAGAATGTAATGAAGCTAAGCAATTTAACTTTTTTCAAGACTGCAAACTTCATAGGTCATACAACTTTACGAATCTGGAATAAAAGTGTGGTTTATTTTTGTAAATACTGCACTTTATTACAATTTATTTGTTACACATTATCGTGTGTTACAGATTACTGTAACAAAGATGTTACATGTTGCTTTGGTAAATGTAACATTTTTTTTGTTACAAATATGACTGTATAGTTTATTGACAATATTTTCATTGCACTGTATTAAAGCAATTGGAAAAATGGACGCAAAATTTAACCCAGTCAAAAATTGTCACCAACTCATTTTAGTATCATTTCCTAGAATTATATGATCCCTGAAACAATAGACAAATAGTAGATATTAGCGACAACGACTTTTTGCGTTATTTCATCTGGGTTACACATTATGTATAGTGGAAACGCCAGGTTGAGCAAAAAGTCGACAAATCATTAAACGCCGAAGGCGCGACATTCCTTTCGAGATGTTGGAAAGCATCTTCCAGAAAATTAATTTGAATTGATTTAAGTAAATAAACTTGGAACCTAAAGTATTTGAAATGCAGTTTCTTGCATTTCGAGCTTATGGTTAAACCACAAGTAATAAAGAATTTCTAAATTTTGTCTCCCTGACGCCATTGGTCGTGTTGTTGACAATGTTGAGTGAAATATTAAACGGTTTGTCTGGTTATCACCGAACACTTGGTGGTTCAAAAGTGTTGACAAGGTCACACGACAAGATCAACGTACAGGAAGTTCTCGAATATACCGCATTTCAGTGATAATGTTGCGGTGTGACTGAGCTGAAAATGACGTTTTTACATGCGATATTCACAATAAAAAAACGGAATAGTTAACACTTTTACCAGAAAAAAAAACTGCGTGACTTACCAGCTATTGGTCAGGGATATCATTTTGATATATCATCTTATAAGGATATAGAGAATAGATGTATCCCCTTGGATCTTACTGGCTTATGCATTCTTTTAAAATTAACACAAAAACGAGCTACATAGGATTTATAAAAAAATTAAGATGCCACGTAAGCATTGTGAGATATCAACTAAGACAAATTCATAGTAAGTTGCCAAATGTCGAAATAGGATTGCCGACGTTTGCAAGAAAGGTCTTTCATCAGAGCAAGCTCTCATATGATCATAAACTGCCAAATCCTCGGCAAATGTGTGAAAAGATTTCACAACGTTTGATGGGAGCTCCTTGCTCTGATGAAAAACTTTCCGTTGCAGAATTTGGGCTTTCCTTTTATATTTTTGAATCCGAAATATGCGAAAAACGTAAGCTATAAAATGTTCTGTCATATTTACTGTGGCTAAAAATTCTTGTATTTTAAGAATGCTTCTTGAACAAATTTTGCACGATCTTTAACTACATTACCATTCCAAGAATTTGGTATTCTAAGAATTCCCCTAAAACTATAGGGAAACAAGAAAGACAAAGTGTGACAACAAATAAGATACATGGTTGGTCACTGATATATGAGTGAGAGATAAAAAAAGATCGCGTTTCCACAAACTATAGACATATAATAAACACACAGTCAGTCTTTTTTGGATTAATCAAATACGTCAATAGTTTAATATTGCTCTGATTATTTCATAAGAACAATTAGTGGTGACAAAAACAGTCCAGAAAGAAGTTCTAATTTGGCATTTGTTTATTAACGTTTTTGGTAATTTATACTGCTTAAAGGGTCGAGAGATTAAATGTATATTAGAACGTAAGAAGATTGTTATTAAGGAGCTTAAGGATCATGGATTATCACTCACTTAGAACTCTCTTGTTTATATCAGTTGGACGAAATATATTGCACAGAGTGCAATTTGTCCTTGTAATTTAGTATAAAAATAGAGAAAAGGTATAATATATGAAAGCAAAGAACACAACTACACGTGGTGCAGTTATCTCTAGTGTCTTGGGTGCATTGCTGGAGGCTTTGAAACGACAAACATTCTGACCCTATATAAGTCAAAAAAAGTGCTTATCTCGGCGAGATAAGCACGTTTTTGGCTTCCATCAGTATCTTTTGTACTAA
>JAOBAZ010142325.1:0-10900 GCA_026546875.1 Pteroeides caledonicum | reverse complement strand
AAAAAAAACAACGAACAAATAAAAGTCAAACTTTCAACTGCTTTTGAATTATTTTTGAATACAAAAATCGAAAATAAAATTTAAAAAAATAATAAAATAATAAATAAAAATAAAATTAAAAAAAACAGTAAGACATTCTATTATGAAGGGTAATAATAAGGTAGTATATTTCTTTGAAAGTAAGATATTGTCTACAAATAACGTAAAGGCAAAAGCAGAAGCAAATTGTGCCAAGAGAGAGTTCTTGCAACATGAACATTACATGATAGTTTTGGCAAAACAGAACCCAATGTAAAATAACACATTTTGAAGGAATTCAGATGTTGTACAATACATTTTAAATCGTATTTTTGTAACGTATCAGGAAAAAATATTACCAGTAAAATGTAACCTCATTCTGTGTTTTTAATTATTTTGCTTAATTGTTTTACTTACAACCAAGAGAAATGCTATAATGTTTGCAGTTTTTTAGAGTCTTTTCCAATTTTCTTGTGTCTATTTACGCTCTGTTTGTTTTAAAAAGAACTGGGAAAGTTAGGTTTCTTCAGAGTTTTCAGTTTGTGTCAAACAACATCAGAAAATGAACGTTTTCGAGTAAGTGATTTAATTTCAAATGCCCCAAAACTTGGATTTCTGGAAAGTACAACGCATTTTACAACCCGTAAAAGAAAAATCTTCAATTGGGTTTCAGCTTTTATTTCGGAAATTTTAATCAATTTTGAGCGTTCCGAAGAAAATTTTTGTTCTTTAACGCCTAAAAAATCAGGTGTAATGTGATTTTTTTCACAAAGAAGTCTAAGTATTTTTATGTTTTTAACATGTTTTTAACCTTTCTCCTTGCCAAAACAAGAATGTTTTTTGATACAAAACGAACAATATTTTTTTTCCACCCCGTTACCCCAGCAGTGTTTTCTTTAGTTATCGTTCCAGTCTCCTATAGAGTTCACTGAAAAAATACGAGGTGGGGGCTGGTCAATAGAACTGCAGAAATTAATATATCCTGCTTCAGCGAATTATAGGTGGGCGCTAGACAAAAGACTAATATCTAAACCTCGGAATATGCACGATAATACATTTTATCTTCACGTGGACAAAATGGAATCTTTTAATTGGTAAACTGTTGTTTCCACCATTTCGGCCCGATAAAATTAACAAATATACATTAAAATAAATATGTAGACGTAAGTGTGGCGTTAAAGGGGCAACCGAATTTGTATTCTGGACAAAGGAAAGTGGGCATCTTGACAGCACGTCCACAGCAAGAGTTGTAGACACGCAGTCACAAGCAGATCAGTGCGTAATATCCTCGCTCTCTAAAGCCAGGTTTTTACTAGCGACATAAGCATAAGCACAAGTTAAGCCCACCGCACACTGGAGCTACATGCTTAGCAGATTGTCATTTTGGGATATGAAATCAAGCCGAAGAGCCACTCCTAAGCAGTTACCGAGATATGATTGGTTGAACAAGTTTAAACATGCGATTCTAATTAGATTTTACACTCCAACATGAGAATCAGCTAAGCACATAGCTCCAGCGACCAGTGTGCGGTAGGCTTAAAGGCAAAAAAGGAAACAAAAAAATGCAGTGAAGCGTGCAACAAACATCGACATAAGTACAAGCATATTAAGCACAAGACTTCAAGCGTAAGCCAAGGTAGAGAAAAAATAAATTCAAGAGAAAATTCTTTCTTTTTTGTCTTTAAAATCCCGAGAGTAACATTCATGCTTTGTTTTCTTGCTTATGTTTATGTCGCTAGTGAAAACCAGGCTTAAAGGGATCCTCCACTCTAAAAACAAATATCAACTAAATACATCTAAATAAAGTGAAATAAAGACCTATTTTCATTAAATTTGTCTTACCTTTATCCTCCATTGGTAATTTACATTGAAAGTTTAGCCTGTGAATACATGGAGGCAGCCATCTTGATTTTTGGTGACGTACTGTAACTTGGTTGCTCGACATATTCCTCAATTGATTTCGTCCATTTATTGAACCATTTTCATCATTCTAAGATTGACTGAGTAATGACTGATCAATGACAAATGCTATGTTCATGCTATACTAAGTGTAAGAAACGAATCGGCAGTTCTCAACTAGTCAAGCAACCAAGTTAAGTCATCAAAATCCAAGATGGCGCCCTCCATGGATTCAGAGGCTCAACTTTGAACGTGAATTACAAATGAAGGGTACAGTTAAGAGAAATTTAATGCATATAGATCTTTATTTCACTCCATTTAGATGTATTTAGTTGATATTTGTTTTTACAGTGGAGGATCCCTTTAAGGCGACTGGAAAATGTAACTTGAGCTCAATTAAGAGTTAGCGTCCTCAATCAAGTTACTATACAACATGTAATAGTCACAAAGTATGTTTAACATGATCCCGTTTAGCCGGCAGTAGCGTACCCAGACCGACAATTTAGTTCTGCTGTGCAAATATTTCCATGTTAAAGAACCGTAAAAACAATGAATTTCTAAAGAAATGAATAATGGTAATTATTTGAAATATAGCAGGATCAACCTTGCGGGCTGGCTTCGCCACTGTTAGCCAGGATGCAATGAGGCTTGTGGTCGTTTTGATGTATGGAATAAACTGCGGCTGATGCTTTAGTACAATTGAGTTTACTTTTATGGCAAATATTGGAAAGTCGTCAAGATCAAAAGACCACTCAACCTCCTAAGTAATTCCCTCAAACCATGGGATCTTATCAACATGATCCCTGTGTTATACTGGTCATTTTAACTTTTTACCATTACTCGCTGACTTATTTCAATACATCAAACCGATGTCATGCCTCATTGCATCCCGGCTAAGTTGGATCATGTAAACAGCCCCTAAGAGTTGTTCCATGAGATCACGTGATCAATCAAATTACTGAGCAAGCCTAGAGCTTAAGTCTTCTCTGAACTTCGCAATAGCTAGGTAACTCAGTTGAGCACGCCAAATGATGAAAAAAGTATTTTATAAAATTATATAATATTATACTTATTTTCACAAACCTTCATCAATGTCCAAAAAACTTTCACAACTGCTAAAATATAAACACCAATTACAGGTAACATTTGAAAAAACTGTAACAGGTTTAGCCATGAAATTAGAACGGATATCGAGCCGCTTCCAAGCTGGGGAGCTGTTATATTTTGGTTGACAGGAAGAACATAAACAAGCACAGAAATAAATAATGCCCATTGGTAATAATGACGAGACTGTAGGAAATAACTAAACCTTTGGAAAAAAATCTAAAGAAATCGACAAAAAATAGTAAAAAATAACAAACCAATCGACAAAATAATAATAAGTTTTATCTATATTGGTTCAATAAGTTTATAAGTTTAATATAAACTTAATAAGTTTATACAAGTATAAACTCCTTATCTATAAATAATTTCCCAAACTTTTTCTTACTTGGGTTAGCTCTTTCAACATTGTTCCAAACACGAAAACCAACATTATTATTCTTAACGCCATAATTTCACTTTCATCTGGTTTAGAGCCAAACCTATCCCGCAATGTCCGGTTTTTCCCAATGGCTAGTTGCACTTAAAAAAAGAAACATCTTTATTAACTGTCATTTTACCCAAGAATACAGAGAAACCACTACGGGGTCCTAAAAGTACAAATAAAAGAAGTATTGAACATTTTATCATGCATATATACTTGTCAGGCTTTCGTTGTTAGCATATTTCAATCTGTTTCATATACAAAGTAACTTTTATAACATGGTCAAATTAAATATAGTCGAAAAACTACGTGAGACTTTATTTTGTATTTTTGTTCACATTCCAACGAAGCAACCATTTAATAACAACGTTTGGTTTGAACTAATCAACGTTGTTTTAAAAGTGACGTAACTACGGCCATGGAGGAATAAATGTACACACTGATGTGCTACTGCGACAAAATTTTTATTTGCGGATTGTTTCTTTTAACTTGAAGAACACTGGTTGAAAAGTCGTCACAGCAAAATTTGGGGTGAATTCTCAACCTTTGCCCTGGTTACAAGAAGACGAATTGCAAATTGTAACAACCGCCATTAAACTCATATTGAAATATGTGGTACCGACGTCAGATCGTCCGACATCATAGGCTTAATGCTATATTACTTGCAATGCAGCAATAGAACTGAGGTAGTTTCCTTCTATTCAATAGGGAGCTTAACTCTTTAACGACTGATTTTTTTCCTTTTGCTTGTTGTCGCTCTTTGTTTTTGCTTTTGTTTTAGCTTTTATCGTATTGTTTATGCAATGCATGGACGGGGTGGTATACGACCCCGTCCATGCATTGTATAATTTCCTTTTTCTTTCGTGTCTATTCTAATTAGTTTCACTCGACAAATCACCAGACAAAGAAAAATTCCGCTCCGCTCGCAAAATTCTGCCTAATGGAAACCCGGCTTAAGCAAACACGACGACAACGCGCCGGCGCCGGTGGTCGATATAATGGAGTTTATAAAGTGGAAGAAAGGAAATGATAATTTGAAGTCCCACGGGAGTTTCCGGCGTCGTCTTTGGTCTGTGTACAATGTTAAACTGAACATTTTTACGTCTTCTACGCAACAACTACATCTCAATCCGCAACAAGCAATACTTCGAAGCGGCTCAAAAGAACTTATTCCAACTATAAAGATCCTTCAATAAACCCTTCAAACTGTGTTAATTCTTATACAACGGATAATACACGTCAATCTTTTTTTTTGTTTATTACTTGAAAGAAGTTGCTTTTGCCGTTCTCGCCGGGTTGCCGTCCCACATGCTTAAACTCCCTGATAACAACGTCCTCGGGCAGTGTGCTCTGCAATGTTGTAATTATACCCCACACAAAAACACCGGAATATCATTGCATAGAAGTTGGTACCTTATAACTATGACGTCATCAGCTTTTTTCAATTTAATATAGACTGGTATTTTTAGAAATTTCCGCCACTCGCAACTCTATGGTTATTAAATATATCCGTTTGCAATTTCACATATGCATCAATAGTTCCCCGATAGTGCTGAATAATACCATGTTTTTCTTGATGACAATTCTTTCACCACCGTACAGCACTTTAAGCAGTTTTAGTGGCAGACCCCAGTTTCTCTCAGGCTCTTTACTATAGTTTAACCCTTTAAAGGTCAAAATATTTTGCTTTTGTTCTTTGCTTCTTTATTGTATTGTCTTTGTTCTTTACTGTGCTCTTTTGTACTTAACGTCTTGTATATAGGACATTGAGCGTTAAAGGCTTAAGGTGGTTCGATATAGTTTTGGTGAAATTGTCAACTTTTGAATTCCCAAAGTGTACAGGAAAGCTTTATAAGAAATTACTATATAATAAATTTTACAAGCAGTTGCTATGGCAACAATGACGTTTCACGATGACCGCCAATTACACTTTACTTTGCAAACAAGCGTGGCGACCCCTCGATTTTTTTCAGCAATCGTTTTCTTAGCCACCGGTAATAAGTACGGCAATTTGAAAAAAATTCTGTAATACCGAATTTTTTTAAACTTCAAAAACAGGGTTTTACGCAATTTCAGAATTTTTTTAAAATTGTCCTACATATCACTACGTAGCTAAGAAAACGATTGCCGAAAAAAAATTGGGGTGTGCCCACGCTCGAGATAATTACACTTTATGTGTAATTGGCGGCCATCTTGAAACATCATTATTGCCATAACAACCACTTGTAAAGTTTAGTATACAGTATTTTTTAGTCAGCAGGTTTAGTAATGTATTAACTGTACTTTTAGTCTTCTGTTTTAAAGTTTGGTGTACACTTTGGCAATTCAAACTAAAAGTTGACAATTTTACCAAAACTGCATCTAGCCACCTTAACTCACAGTACAGGAAAACTAGTAGTCTCACTCACGTCGGAACCTTTGAAGTTCCAGTGCTCGCGCATATCGCATTACGCATCTGGCTCCGCCAGTAAACTGCATGTTCTGGCCAACAAGGGCGGTGAACTGGTTGTATGGTCCGCTTTCTGGTCAGCAAACTGTGTACTGCTAAGAGGCTTCTCTGTCTAGACCTTTTTTCTGCCCCTAAGTTACGTTGCTGAATATTAATGAGCAAATTGGTAAGTGAAGAGAGTGATATTCTATTATCTCAAAAAATTCCCAGTGTTTACACCAATCCTTCTCCCCCTTATACCCTCTGCCCTGACAAACCAAACCCTACCTTTCCAACTTTTTAGATTCTTTTGTCCCTGAACAACGCCATACCCATTCCCAGTTTTATATCCACCAAAATTTAGGTGCCTCGTGTTATGACTAGCAAGCATCCGCTGTTTATTTTAGGAAATATTTTTATTTATTTTGCTCATAAAAACAATGTGTGCGTAATAACAAAAACAACTGGTTACTTACTTTCCCTTCTGGTCGTCACAGTGCCACGCACTTTAAATGTGTAGGTCATGAGACTAACATGGAACAGTAACGTCAATAACACACTGAGTACGTGGTACCGAAATCCTCGTTTGCGCCATTTCTCGTTTATGTATTTTACGCAAAGTGGATGAGACAAACACGATAAAACAACTTTTTCAGCCATACAAGAAAGAGCTTTAAAGGTGAGGTTCTTGCTATCAGGATTATCTTAAAAAAAATAAACACGCAATGACTTATTTAAAACAACTGAACTTTTGTTTATACAGCAAAGGACTTTCGGAGGCATATCGTTAGCATATGACCAGAAGCGTTGGAAGGGGCAGAGTGCAGGCTTAAGTCCTTTCCAACGTCAATAAAGAGGAGTTTTCAAACCCAATAAAAAACATAGTAGCGTGGCAAAGGGTGGCTAGATTAATTGCTCAGCGTATATCACTACGATAGTTGTTTAGAACTGCATACAATATGAGGCTGTGTTTCTGATATCACTTTTTTCATTTAAAGTATTCTCACGAAATGGTAATGTCATCAAACTATTTTGACATTTCAAATTGTAGTTCCGCCAGATTTCGGAGCCATTTTGTTGAATTGTAGTGGCAACGTCGTCAATTTGTCCCGACTTGTTATTTAGGCCTGGTGATCCACTGACTAAATGAATTGCACAAAAAGTTTGTTTGATAATACAAGTATAATGAAATCGGTTTTCATGTTTTAGTGTTCAAAAAATACTCTCCTTTCCATAACGCTATAATAAACAAATTCTTCTTTAAAATAAATTTGACTATTTAAAAAATGGAATAATTTTACCTCAACTTTGGCGAGCTATTTTTTATTGGGTGAAATTAATTTTGGCAATGTGTGAAATGAAATAATTTTAATTAAATTGTAATACATTATTTTCCATAGAAAAAATCTCGTTAAATATCATGACAGCTACTACTTTCAATCAGTTACATGTAGAGCAACATAAATAAAAATATTCTTCAACAAATAACAACATTAAAAAATAAGGTCAAAGTATATACAAAGTTTACCTTTACTTTCTAAGCAAAAAAAATCATACGTCACTTGATAATTTAAGGAATCGTCCTTTTCCTTTACACTAATACATTTATCCATCAACTTTACAGCAGTTTCAGGAATTTCTTCAATTAAGTTGACCAAGCAATTTTCAGCGCCATCTTTTGACCCAAGAACGACCTGATAAAGTTTAAAAAATTTATGCCATATTAGAAAATTTACGATTATACCATGATGACTCAATGTGATTAAAGAAATACATATTAATTATTTGTATTTTAAAAGCGTAATTTGATAGGATAACCGTCGTCAGAGGCGGACCACGGGTTACGGGGCCTATGGCTTTTTCTCTGACTGGTCTCGCTGCCCACACTTTGTGCACCTTCTCCAACATCCAACTTTCTCCCCTACTTCAATTTCCATATAATAGCGGTATGTCTGTCTGGAGCTCTTATGTTTGCAAATTTTGTTTTGAAATGAAATAAAAAACATAAGAACTATACTAGTTATATTAGCGTTTTACCTCATTGACTACAAGCACGCGTAGGACCTGCAACTCCGCGGGCCCCTGGCTGTAGCCCAGCCATCCCTGCTCTAATCTGCTAGTCACAGTGATAACTTAATCCAAACACGCTGGGATATATTGCGAGAGTTGACAAAAGCAAAAAACACGAGTTGCAAGCGAGTGTTCTAAGCTTTTCTCAATTCAAGCAACTTCCAAGTGTTTGTATCAAGTCTGATATCCGACTTAAATAGGTTTTCTACACTCATCACAACACTGCAAGTTTCCAAAACACGTTCAGTAATAACCGAGTACATTAAACATAAAATTTACTTGAACAAAATTTACGTTAACTTTTAAAGACCCATTTGGCACTTTTTTGTGTTTCAGGGATTCAATTCGTGCATGCTAAAGTGATCTTACCTTCTTCCAGTAGCTTTTATCAAGAAACACCTCAATGACTTCCTTCCTTTTTTGTTGTACTGCCCAATCAAAAGCGTTGTTATTACTGTGATCTTTTACTGTATAATCAGCGTTTTTGTTAAGTAGGTACGAGACAACGTTATAAAAACCATTCTGAGTTGCAACTATTAACGGTGTTTTTCCACTGTGGTCAATACAGTTGATAAAACTGGGTTCATTTTCCAGCAATAGTTCTACAACACTCAAAAAACCAGTACTGGCTGCGATATGAATGGGCAGTTGCCCATTTGCATCCCTATATATATACAGGTGAAAAAATGTGTAAGCTTTATCAAAGGTAATGGAGTAGAAAATGCATCGGCAACTTCTGCTATTTGATGGAGCCGGCAACAAGGATTACACAGCTTTGTATAGTAATTTACGCGTATACTGATCACGAATGCACGCATTGAAGAATGAAGCTATTGATCCATTTCCTTCATTACCTAACCATCATTACGTTCGATGAACGAACGCATTCCAATTCAGTCTCACGTGTTGTCCCGCACATTTCTGCACGCTATTCTATTTCAGAGTTTGGGAGTCATTTTGGACTGGCTTTATCGTGTCTCATTTCGACTTCAAGTTCCAAATATGTGAGAAAAAATTTATGTTCTCAAGTGCTCATGGATTGCAGCCATGTACAATTACCCTACTTTTCGAACGAACTTTTTTCGTTGATTACTACATGTAAATGATTATGGCTTTATGGCTTTATTTCTATATTCTTGCCTCTTGGGACGCCCACCTAACGTTAATCAAGTAAGCGGGCAAAAAGGTTAAAAGCATAGATGGGAGCCTTGAGGAATGGATAGATGGATAGATGGATGGACGGACGTATGATAGGTGGATCTCTATGGATATATATCCCTAGTTATATCCCTAGTTATGTATCCCTTTATAGCAAGAAAAAGTTCACTACTTACTCCTTTGTTATGTCTGCTCCTTTAGATATTAAAACATCCATGACATTGCGTTGTTTCAATCTTGCAGCATAATGAACAGCTGTCCTAGCCATACTGTCCGGGATATCAAGCTGATTTATATCAATGCTAAGAATATACTCCACTGCAACCAGAGAAGCACTTTGCACAGCATAGTGAAGGACTGAACGCTTGCTTATTTTGGATCGTAATTTTATCAAAGAATTATCACATTGGTATAACATCATTATTGACTGTAGATTAAAAAAAGGTCAATAAGATAACTGGATATAACAGTATGTAGTGATTTAACTATATAATATTGATTTAACTTTAATATTGATAGTGATTCAACTACAATATATTGATAAACAGTATAAGGCAAAAATTAAGGGCCCATAACAATGATACATTTTTGGAAAACCAAAAGAATTAGGTTCCCGTATGTGTTTGGAATATTTATTTGTTTGGAATATTTATTTATTTATTTATTTATCTATTTATTTATTTACATGTACATGTACATGTTCAGTCCCATCCAGGCAACATAAATATAGATTATTTCATGGTTGCTGAGTGCGTACGATTTTTATTCACGAGTTGTAAAAGATCGCTTAAACGAACGAGTGAGCGAAGCGAACGAGTGAGTTTAGCGATCTTTCACAACGAGTGAGTAATGAAAATCGTACAAACGAACCAACCATGAAGTAATTTGTTTATTATATAGGTAATAAGATGAAACAGTTATTTGAAACTTATTGACAAATGTCACCTCGTGAAACAACCACGATTCCAAGCAAATAGCTTTTTAAGTGTTAAAACATTTAAACAACTTTTTACCTTTTAGTGCTTGCTTGAATCATTTTAAAAATTCTATTCAAGACATTTTCGCGTGTTTTTTGGAAAAAAAATAGACAGTAAAACACCAAAAACCTTTCGAAAACCGCTCATCGGTCAGCATCCATGTTTACAAATTTTTAATGTGCCATCCTGTGCACAGGACGACCAAGTCAAATTTCAACAAACCACTAGCCAATCAAAACGCACAGATGATGGTTTTTCACACGTGAGAAAAATCATCCGACCAATCAAATGGCAGATACAACAAATTTTCACATGTGAAAAACATCGTATGCCATGTTGTACGATTTTAATTTTATTTCATCAATCTACTGCACGGAAATCTCTATACTTATATAATAAATTTTATTTCTTTATGTATATGTATACGTTGGCGAAGCCAGCCCGCAAGGTTGGTCATGTTATGCAAATTTCAAATCATTACCATAATTCATTTCTATAGAAATGCGTTGTTTTACGGTTCTTGAGCATGGAAATATTTGCATAGCATGACTAAATTGTCGGGCTGGCTACGCTACTGTATGTAATGTATACGTATACGTATGTGTATACGTATGTGTATACGTATGTGTATACGTATGTGTATACGTATGTGTATACGTATATGTATACGTATGTGTACGTGTATACGTATTATGTATACGTATGTGTATGTGGATACGTAAGTACATGTGTATGCGTATGTGTTTGTACGTGTGTGTGTGTGTGTGTGTGTGTGTGTGTGTGTGTGTGTGTGTGTGTGTGTGTGTGTGTGTGTGTGTGTGTGTG
>JAOBAZ010142214.1:0-10901 GCA_026546875.1 Pteroeides caledonicum | reverse complement strand
TAATATTAATATTAATATTAATATTAATATTAATATTAATATTAATATTAATATTAATATTAATATCAGTAACATATTTCAAAGGATCATTATGTTTATAATAAAAACTGAAAATTCATACCAGTTTTTTATATGAAATTCTAAATATTTATAATAATAATGTTACTAGCTATGGTATTATCTCAACCAAAGTCAGAGGAACTGGAGTGTTCCTCCTTCATTTAACACTACTGCTAGGGTAGGATGGGTACCACTCCTGTCCCATGATAAGGAATAAATTTTCATATTTTTATTTAAAAGGTAAAGTCTCTGAAGGGGCGGTGGAGTGGTACTGTATTTAAATACCTGTATATCTGTATGATATGATTTCAGTATTAATGATAGATAATAAAGGATGGAAAGTATTAATGGATAATAAGTAATGATGATAATAATAATAATATGATTTAATATACAATATTATTAATAATAATAATCATAATAATAATAATATAATTTAATATATAATAATAATAATTATGAGAATAGTATTAGAATATTAATATGTATATTGCTAAAATATTAAAAGAAAAGTACACACTTACTAAAGCACATAATACAATAAATATTGATAGTCATTGTGATAGTTACAATGGTTGTAATAATACAAAAATTGCTACATGTGTACAATGTGAATGTTGAGACCGCAGTGAACTAAAAAATATATAAAAATATCAACTTTTTTAAATCTTCAATGTGAAGTATTTGTCACTAATGAGTTCATATTTTAAAAGTATTACCATCCAAAGTCTTATCTATATACATTATACAGCAGGGCTTGTGTTTACATCCATATGATTTTATATATTAAACCAACTGAACTGTATTTTCTATTATTTTAACAAATATTTTAGAATTAATAAAAGTTTTACTGACCAGTTGAGTACGTTGTTATTAAGATACAAATAAACATAAACAAAACTTTATTATCCATATTGAAAAGACCAAAATTCGGGATAACTACGATTATGTTTTCACCCTTGTCTTGAGAAATTTCGTGTTATTCCAATATGCTTGGTAATGCTGATCTTGCAGTTTGTGGATTACTGCTGTCCTTTCTTACCGGGGTTCAGATCAGAAATTTGTGATCGCGTCGTTTCCGACAAATTACCAATGTTCAGTTAGTACTTTACTCAACACAGTCCTTTACTGATACTGTTCCAATTTATTGAGCTCGTATCTTTTGAGAAAGACTATATATAAAAAAATCATTGCATTTTGATACTTGAGATACTGTGAAAAAAAAATTATAAATAATTTCTTGGACAATTTGCCGACAGTGTTCCGGATATTTCCGATGAAGAACGTCAGGTCACGATAGTCAATACATGTTCAGAGTTTGGAGTTGATTGAAAGATTGAATGTTTTGTTGAAAAGTATGTTATTTATTGGTGTATATTAGCGATATTTGGGGCGTTATTGTTTAAAAAATCCAGAGATGGTCTCTTATATAGTCTCCCGTATTATGGTGTAAGTATAAAGCTTAATTTTAATAAAAATTTGTAGCAATGAGACAGTTTTCTCGATATACTGTTCTCATATTCACTAATTCAGTAACAAGTCGTAATAATTCAATTAAGTATGTCTTCTGTTTGCTTCAGTGTTGGCCTTGGGACACTGTATCCTGCATATAGGTCCTACAAAGCTATCAAATCAAAAGACACTAAAGAATACGTAAGTTGTAACTGCCACGCACTGCAAATGTTTTGTTTTGCTATTTACATGTATTTATGATGCATGGCTAGTTTTAGACACGAACATACGTAGTATTGACACAAGTACTGTAAAATTAGAAGGTTTTGCAATGACCAAGTGTGCTATGTCTGCTATGCTAAACTGTTTCGTGGATTACAATATAACAATTCGCAGTTGGGAGCAAGTTCGCATTTTTTTTAATCTTGATTGTAATCTTGCGGTTTTGGCGAACTTTTTTCGTTACTTTGACAACCATTTTGTCAATTGTTTTCAAGGTTCAGTTCAAATTTTGCTGAGATTGTGTAACAAAATTATTGGCTTGCATGGCTTGAACCACTAATAGAACAAGGAATATAATTCTTTCTACAAATTTTTGTCATGAATGACAGTATACATAGTATACCAATGAAACTTAACTGAGTGGCTGACTAATATGAAACCAAGTACAAGGATCCTATTTTTAAAGTAAAAGCTCTCTCTTTGTATTAGGGTAAAAGTAATTAAGTTTTTAACGATGGGTATTATTTAAATTAGTCATTGTGTTTTTCTGTAAGAGACTTCAGTGACAGCAGGGTATCTTCCAAGCAATTGGAAGTCATTTGGGTTCCATGAGAACAAACACACAATATTTTATTATCCATTCAAGGAATATATCTTTTTTTCTACAGGTCACAAACATAAGTTTTCAGAAGTTTTTGAAAAATAACAAAAGACTGTTAATTTTGATAAGTGAAAAATACAAGAGTCCTTGTATAATCATTTAATGAAGGTTAAAGATTTCTTTCAAAATGGAAGTAAAAATGTCACAAAAATTATATTATGCTGTTTGCGCAAATGTATCATTTTAGCTAGGAAACAGTATAAAAAAGTAAAACAGTAATATTTTATGTTAATACCCCACTTTGTGTGATGATAATTTTGACATACTGGGGTTAAATAAAAATGCTACAATTTCACATAAATTAAATTCAGTAACTTTTAACTTGAATCTTGAGTTTAAAAGGTTGCAGTTCTGTTTGTGATTTGTCTTGTTTTTTATTATTGTTTTGACTTTAATCACTTCATTTTAGGTAAAATGGATGATGTACTGGATTGTGTTTGCAATATTTACCACTGCAGAAATATTTGTTGATACTATTGTAGGATTTTGGTAAGTTGAAATGAAGGTTTATCAAAAAAGTGTGTATGTGATTATAAATTATAATATGAATTAAACTATATGTTTGTTTAATTTTGAAGTAATCATTAGAATATATTACAAAGAAATTATTTCTTTAGGTTGCCATTTTATTATGAAATTAAGATACTCTTTTTGTTTTGGTTATTATCACCAACAACAAAGGTATACACACTCATAAATTTTGTTTGATTAACGTAATGTATATAGTTCAAAAACAGTATTGTCTTCCAAATTACTTACTTCCATCCCTGTTTCCATTTTCATTTTTTGCAGTAGTGTTTTTGTCATTTCTGTCTTTTCTTTATTCACTTTTTACCCAGTTTTATAACTGGGGCCTAAATATATGGGTAACTAAAACTGTTTTCATTGCATATAGGCAAAATTGGGTTCAATTAAAATGTTTTGATTACATACGGACATACCAGTACTAATATAACTATATTATACAACAAGATAGAATATAGACATAACTTAGTAACAGTGACTGAGTATGTATTTCGTCAATATACTATAGTATTTCCTTCTGTTATTTAGGGATCAAGTATTTTGTATAAAAAGTTTGTTCATCCATTCTTCACTGAACATGAAAAGGTACTGTACAAGACTAGTATCATCAAATAATATAAACCTACTGTGTGGATGGTATCAGGTTTATTATATATGATCACATATGATGTAGGTATTTACAGAATCATTACATGTATATTGGACTAAATGAAGATCATCTCTATCAATACACCCTTTCAATAATTACGTCATGAATGGTTTTTGGCCTGGGTGGCTCGCTGTTGTGAGTAAAAGATGCAAAGTGATTGGCTAACATTTCATGGGGGTGAGGCTCCCAGGCCAAATGACGTAATTATCGAAAGGGTGTATTGCTATATATTCCCATATTATCAATTTGCAGTAAGAAAATTATCAGTAGCTAAACATTTTTTTTACAGGAAATTGATGGATATATTGACAAAGCAAAAGAACATGGTTATGGTAAATTAGTTCAATATGGCAAAAAAGGCCTTGATTTAGCTGCTGATACTATGATGAAAACCGCTATCACTGTAAGTCATTATGTTAACCTGACCACCAGAGTTCATCCCTGTTAACCATAGTATTTAATTTATTATAAACCAGCCAGGATTTTAAGATGCTGATTATATGACTTTTATAGGGGCAAGATGTCTTGGTTCAGCAATTAAGACGTTATAAATCTGATACTGAAATAGATAAAGTTGGTAGATTATCTACAGATGGGGTAAGTCCACCTAATGGTGATGATGAAGTTCCAAGAGCAACTACCAGTGATCAAAGACAAGGGGAAAACAGGGTACACAGGTCTTTTGAATCATCAACAGAAAGGTAGTGTACTAACCATTATTATTTATAATTTAACCAAAATTACTTATTGTACAGGATAATTGCCATGAGCAGGCAGACAAACAGACAGATAGATCACACAGATGAACAGACAGACAGACAGACAAACAGACAGACAGACAGACAGACAGACAGACAGGTGAATGGATGGACAAACAGACAGACAGACAGACAGACAAACAGATAAACAGAGTCAAATTTTCTTTTATAAACAGTTTCTTTTCAACCATTTGTTTATTGCACACAGGCTCTTCACTTTTCAACTCCTATACAATAGTTCTTTATTGACAAGTGAAATCATCTGGTGTTAGAATAAGTGTAAATAATAAAGACCATGACAGGGTTTTCTTGGAAAGAGTTCTTGGAAAGAGTTCTTGGTAATTATTTGGAAGTTGACCATTAGTGTAATTAACTTTGTATTTTCCAGTGCTAACCTGCCACCAATGGACAGAGGCCAAGCAGCATCAATGGATAATGTATATGTTGGAAGCACCATGACATCTTCTAGTTCATTAATGTATAGTTCAAACACATTACCAGGCAGATATTATGATGGAACTGATGAGGTAATGTCCTACGAGCATTGGATAAGTGCCCAATTCTTGATGGAGATAGAAGGAAGTGAAAGAAAAAGTACATTTGTCAGAATTAGCATAAAGTAAAACAAGTGTCAAAAGCTCAGTTTTCTTCCTGCTAATTTGAATGAATGAATGAATGAATGAATGAATGAATGAATGAATGAATGAATGATATTACTGTTGTTATATTACTGTTGTTATATTTGGCTGTGTGATGATGTGGTGGTTTTTTGAAATGTATGTAAATTGTTCACATGCATGCAATTAGTCTTCTAAATTGTTTCCTGGAAAAAAAGAAGTTAAGGGAATATGGATAGCAACCTGAGAAAATCCTACTTTTATTAATCCTTTACTCTAACCAGATGAGTAGAGATGTTTATCTTGGTCTTCCTGTTTCTCCCATCCAACCCCATCAACAAAAGCAACAATCCCTGGCAGTTTATCCCTACCTAATTGGTTGGAGGTATTAAAGCAATCATTTGGTTAACTCTGACCCAGGTTGATGTCAGTTCCAATTGTAGATCAGAAAAGAAAAAGCTAATCTATGTTGCAAAGAATTGCTGAAAAAAATTTGACAATAAAATACAAAACCACTTTAATGTTGTGATAAAATATATCTTAAATTTATAAACAAATGATAACTAATGCTTTTATTGCTTTAGACCTTAAGAAGCAGGCCTTCAAGTTACTATCATTATGGGGTAAATACAAAGGACTTTATCTATTCTATTTAACTTCAATTTGTACATGTAAACAATAGATATTTAACTCAGTCTGTTTATTTAAAGGGCTCATCAACATTACCCAGACATCGACAAACTGTAAGACACTAAACTTTTGTTTTTAGTTTGACAAATCAACATTATTTTCATTTTAATAAGAGTCTGTTATGTTTTGTATGATTTCAATAATTCATACAAATTATGATCTTAGTAGTTGTTCTGTTTTTTTTAGACTTATGATGATTACTCCAGACCATATGAGGTTTGTACTCTCATCTGTTTTATACAGATTTAATTATTTGTGTACTAGATTTCTTTCTTTGAAAAGTAAAGCTATCTGACATAAAATAAAATAAAACAAAACTGACATTTTAAGTAAAAATAAAACAAAAAAATCTGACACTAGGCCGAGCAAAATTATAGAAACTATGGAAATAAAAGGTATTCAGCAATGGTGTGTGAATGATAAATGCTGGTACACTGTAGTTTATTTTCACATTTTATGTATTGTAGTTATCTAGGTTGATCAGTCTTATTTACTTTCAATCTTTTCCTTTTCTTCTAGTCAACCAGCAATCTGTCAAGCACCAATGATGTATGTATTGAATATTTTGATTATTTCATAAAACTACTCTGTACTAACCACTTTTAAATATAAACAACTCATTAGTATCTTCAGTTGTATCTTCAAGATTAATCATTTTGTGGTTTCATCCAGCTTGACATAATAGTACAACATTTTTTCTAAATGACTTAGTACTGGTGATTTAATACAGCTGGCATCTTTGCCATGTTGGAATATTTTTGTTTAGTTATTCAAATTCTTCTCAATGTTACCCTACAAGCCTTTACTTGGACAGTGTGATTTTTGCAAAGTCATACCCCTGCAAACTTATTTTCTGTATGCCCTTACTAAAATACTTATTAACTTCTCATTTTTTTCTCAGATGACATCAAGTTACAACAGATATGAGGTGAGTAAATACTACATTGTACCACAAATCATGGTTCACTTATTTTATGAACTTCATGGTCATTGGAATTCTTTTCTTGATGAGTAAAATCATCTAAATATTATCCAGTCATGATCAACAGTAAAATAATTGAAGACTTTACAATTTAATCATGTTTAACCATAGTTGACTTCTGGAGTTTTCACTTGACAAGTTGAATTATCTGACATTAACCAGATCAGTAAAATGACAAAAGATATCTTTAGCAGTCAATGGATTAATCTTTTTTACCCATTAACAGATAGGTTCTCCTTCTGAAGAGTAAGATAACATAGTAAAAGACATCTTTAGCAGTTGAAGGGTTAATGTTTAACTTAACTAATAAAGCAATGTTTAAATTTATTTTTTAGTCTTCAACTTTGCCTCGATCAAGAGATGTAAGCTAACAAAATTTTGACTTTTTTTCTTTGAAAGTTCTTCTTTTAACCAGTTCCCTTTTTTTATTACAGTCCAGTCATCGTTACAACACCAGAAACAGCAGCAGAACTGGACTGTATTAATCAGATGATGACTATCTAATTGAATCAAGAGGATTAAAGTGGAAAAATCAAAATGAGAAAAATCCTTAGGAAAACACACATGTATTTTTGTAAGAGGTAGTTTTTTAGACAGGTCCAGATGTACACAAAGTTCTTTGTGGGAAATGTTGAATGTTGATCAACATTTTGTAAACTAAACTTCCCATCAGAACACATTGTTAGCTTTGACATTATTTCTGCTTACTGTGAACCAGTTTGTTCACCAAAACTTTAAAACTTTGCTTGTTTCAAGTATATCACTGTTGCACAAATAGCCAGATTATTGGTGTACAGTACAGAAGTTTAGGGTTTTTATGTCCTTTGTTAATCTCATACTGCTACAATTCACATTGACAACTTTTAAATAAATTTACGTTTTTTTTAATCATTGATACAATCATTTATTCATGTTTGGTAATTTAGTTTTTTAATTTAATAAAAGTGTGTTCAAACACTTGTTTGTACTATTTTTTGACCACCAGGCTAAACTTAACTTTGGCCTGTCAAAAACAGTAGTTTCATGCTTTAGATATTTGTATTGCCCTACCAGGTAATTGCACAAGATCAATATTAGGAGGTGAATCTGGACAACATAGATTTTAGAGCATGTTTCAGCTAATTAATGTCATTTTTAGTGCAACAATAAATCATATTACCGGTACATGCATGCCACAACATATGTGATTTGAAAATGAAGTATGATATAAAAATACAAACAAAATAGCAAATTAAGGTTCTTTGTATTTCTTATAAGAAAACTGACTTTTGCATATTTTTTCATTAAAATGGCATACATTTGTGAACACACACACACACTTCTTTTTTAAATAATATTACCTTGTTTATTAATGTTGAATTTCTAATACAATATTATATTACAATTTTTATAAAAGTTAAGATACATTCACAGTTTTTTTAAAAGTTTCTAAGGCTTCATGTGCAGTTGGTCTTGATTTAGGGTTTTTTGACTTGCACTGATTAAACAGATTTTTGAGACTTGCTTTAATTTTCAAACCATCCACAGTATCACCAAGAAACCATATCACAACATCTGGAATTCTCCATATATCAATTTTTTCATCATAGCCAGGCATTTTGGCATCGTTATATGGTTCATCATTAAATGGCCAGAGTTGCTCTGGGGCCACAAACCAACCAGTTAATTCTTTGTGACCACATTTGGCTAGCTTTCCTAGTTGGTGATCAACTTTAGGTAATGCATCCAAATCATTCACAACAAGATGTAAAGTGTCAGTAATCAGAAACTGGGAAAGAGTTTTAATTAAGTCATTTGAGTCGCACATGACATAGACACCATGAGGACTGTTGTGAAGGTAATTAAGTATCTTCAAGTAATCTTTTGCCAACTGAATTCTCACATCAAGCTCTTTCTTTGAGTTGAAATTGAAGTGTGGTAAAAGTTCATTTAGCTTATCAGCTGATCCGTACTTGTAGAAAGTTGTTATTACCTGGAAAAGGAAACAATAGAAATGCATTTCCAAATCAATTGATCAGCATTTTATAATTTCATAATTTGTAATTTTAATAAAATTTATTGTAAAATTAAATAGGTGATCTCAAATTACAACACATATTCCAAATTAAATAATTATAATCAGCAAATTTCAGTAAAAAATTTAAATTAAACCATGAAAATTACTAATTTTGAATAATTATAATAAATTATAATAAATTATAATGGCAATAATAAAATATATTTTACTACAATTTTTTTACCTCTTGTTTTTCCGCACAAATACCGATAAGTTGAGTAACTAAATCACTTCCATGAAATGCTTCTAACAACTTCACATTATTTTGACAATCTTCCCAAAACATTTGATGTGAACATTTTATATAAACAACGTTATAGCCATGCCAGTCAGCCAGATATATGTGCTTTACTGCGTTGATATGACTTGGAGTGCTTAACAGATCTCTCGTGCGTACATCGTATTCAATATTTTCGCAATCAAGCCATGATAAACAGCCAATCCAACCATTCATACTAAATGTACCCTTATCACAACCAATACAGGCATCGTCGATTTGAGAGTAGTATGAGCCAATATTACATTGTTTTATTGATTTCAATGACGTCCTTGTCAGTGATGTTATATTATTTTGCCTTTTTCGAAGGCTTTCTGGTCCTGTAATAATAAATTGGCGCCAATATAGTACGAGAAGTAAAGTAACAAAAGAGGAAATCAGCAAACAAGAATAAACATCTTTGATTCTCATTTCAAAAGTTTACCCATATCTGTTAGATATCTCTTTATTCACGCCATGAAACAAAATTTATCCAATACTTAAATAGTTAGATTTAGTACACGGTGAAGTATTATGGAGATGTACTTGTAAATTAAATGTATTATTGACGTGGCTTGCAATTTTGTAATTTTATACACTCAGGGAGGGTGGGCTACACAATTGCATATGACGTTCAAACAAGTTATAACAAATTAGTAGCATTCTTAGGGTGAAATTTGGTAATGAAAACTTTTTTTCTGCTTTGAAATATGTGTAGACTTCTTCTTTTTTATTTTAAATTAATTTTTTTGTACCTTTCTTCACTTTTTATCTTTACTTTGTCCCCACCCTCCAAAGTTAATTCTGTCACTATTGTTCATTATGCGCGCGAAATTTCAACGACTTTATATGACTTTACAGCAGCGTCCATAATTAGTAGTAAGTAGATTGTAGTTTGTTGGAATATTCGTTAAATTTTGTCTTTTACTAATAAACCAGAGGATGCCTTCGATAGAAAGCAAAGTTGAGAATGTCAAACAAGTGTTTGAAGTTGCTCAAGCAGGCACGCAACACAAAGCAATGCTCTTTAAAATCTTGGACAGGCTACGCGAGAAGTGCTCCACACAAGAAGAGTTTCTGAAAGATTTCATTCACTATTCGAAGTTCTGCATGATTGTGTTTAAGAAAGAGCCTGCGGTCGAAAGAATGATTGATTTTGTGGCAGAATACACGACAAAGAGAATATCAGTGGAAAATGAAGTAAGAAATAGATGCATTTTTATAAATTTTATCGTTGTCTAATCATTAGTCTTAAATCAAATAAATGTTAACTTGTAACTTTAATTTTAAAAGTTACAAGTCAAGTCGACAATAACAATGTACGTTATGAAAAATGTTTTAAAATGAAGTATGTACATAGGTGCTCTAATATACAAGTTTATGTTATATCATATATGTTCATGTTGAATTTGTTTATTGAAGAAAGAGGCTGCTTCAAGGTTGTCTGATGATAGTGATAATGATGAAGACAGTGCAGACACTTCTTCAAACTATTTTTTATCTGCCATGTTGAACTTTCTTCTTCAAGTTCAAAATTCACAAGATAAAGCTGTACGTTATCGGGCCTGTCAACTTATCAGTAAAATCTTTGAGAATATGGATGAGGAAGCTACTATACAAGAAGACATTGCTGAGAAAATTTTATCAAAAATGCTAGAAAGAATTTGTGATAAAATTCCTATTGTTCGATGCCAAGCCGTTTGTGCTCTGACCCGACTTCAGGATCCTTTGGACTCTAATTGTCCAGTTATGGCAGCTTACATATACCTTATGGCTTCAGATTCAAGTGCTGACGTTAGGAAGACAGTACTTTACAACGTTACTATAACCAAATTAACTCTCCCACATATTATAGGTATGTTTTTATCATGATTGAATTTTTTATCAGTGGTAGGTGCATAGTAAGATAATATCAGGACTTTTATTTACAATACAATAATACAATATACAAAATATAACAAGATAAAAAATAA